>JAVLVB010001174.1:933948-948335 GCA_032876305.1 Orestias chungarensis
TATATATATATATATATATATATATATATATATATATATATATATATATATATATATATATATATATCATCCAAAAACAGAAAAAGAATAAAATAGCAGCTTTGTTCTGTACAGACATAGAGGGAAACACATTTAAAAGTATAAAATTTTTTACTTTTGTTGTTTTCTTTTAAGTGAAAAATCCAATGATGTGTATAAAAATGACCCTGCAGTCTAAAATGCTGCTGCAAGACCTTTCATATGTGTTTGAAATGTAAGAAATACCAATAATAATCATTTTAGAGACTTGAAAGTTTGCCTCTAGGCTACTAAAATCTGATCCAACAGCCTCTCAATTGATGCCTCCTATTTGTTACAGTGTATTTGATACCATTAGATCTGAGTGTTTATCACAAAATTATTGTATGGTGATAAGCTGTGTTACAAGACACCTAAGATTAGTTATTTGTATTTATTTATCTTTAGAGAGACTTGCTTTTTTAAGAGTTGGTGTTTTTTGTTTTGTTTTGCTTTTGTTTTTACCATATGAATGTGAAAGATTATATTCTGAAATGAAACAAGTTGTTGGTAGTCAACTGAAACAAAAGACAGGCATTAATTTTGTTAAAAAAATTGTAGTGCATCTATGCCATGCTGATTTAGTTTTTCTGGTTAGATTCTTTGATAAATGTTATGAAACAAAGAAATGTGGCAGAAGTAAAATACAGATTTATAAACCAGTAAAGTCTCAAAAATCAGCCACAGGATTTTTGAATTGGCTTGGATTGGCTTATTATATGAACTGGTTGTTTTAACTGGTTAAGTTTTAAGTTTTAAGCTTAAAGTAAGTACATTTGGGATACTGGTAAAAAGTCAATTAGTTTTAATATGCCAATAAACTTTGAGATTGAATTAAAGTGATTTGGAATAAATGTAGATAATCTCACAATGTGTTGATACAAAGCCTATTTATATAAAAAATATTTTTACATTTTATCACCCAAACCTTAGCATGGCCCTATACACCTGTTGTAGATTTGCTTTCTTAAACAATCGTTTATAAATAAAGATCAATTCAGGTGATCAATTTCATTATGTTTGCTCTTTGAACTTGTTTTAGTGTGAAAATTATGGGTATTGTCTTTTAAAGATTTGTTGATAGGAATTAATTATGTACACAGTCCATAAGTAATAGAGCTTTAACTGGTTTGGAAAAAAAAACAAAAAACATTTGAAATATTTAAGTTTTAGTTTCTGGATTTTTTTCTATACTTTTGAGGATTTTTTAATTACATTCGCAGCAAAAAGGTTTTTTTTATATTTCTATTTTGACGGTTATCAGCATAAAATGCACAAAATTGCATGATCAAATTTAAAGTTTACATTACCCATCTTAATCAAATGTTAAATGCTATTTATGATTTAACAGTCATTTGTTCTAATGAGTCGTACTATTTTTGGGATGGCTACTGCTTCTGTTTAAATTAAGCAAAACGTTCTAAATTATATGAGAAACGTTTACTTTATTGCACAGCCGGATTTGCTTTTATAATTATTTATGCAGCACATTATTTAACAAATAAGAGGACACCTTTAGGAGACTGAAGGAAAAGCTTGATTTGGCAAATATTTGGCAGATACAAAACAGGCCTACCCATATAACCCACACTTGACGGGATCAAATAGAAATAATAATATTTAAAAGAGTCTTATTTTCAAAGGTGTTGCCACACAACATGAACCTGGCTGGCTCACAAAAAAGAGGAGCTTTACCATAATGTAGAGAGAATGATGGGATTCTCTAAATAGACGCTCAATATATCCATCACATCGTCTCTGAAATCTTCAGGACAAAAGTGCTCTTCTGTTGGTTTTGCTGGCAGATATGCTTTAAAGATTTTTTTTCTTGAGTTCATGTATAAGTCTCGTGTGCCAATATACATCCTCGTGTAATTCTTTTCCAAGGGCTTGTATGTAACATTGGAGGCCACAAAGAAAGGAGTCCATCAGTATGTCTGAGACATCAACCTCCACATGCCTCAGCAGGTTTCCGTGCTGCTTTACAGTTCTTAAGAGTTTGTCTTCCCTTTTCTTTCCACACCTTAAATGAAGTGGAGAGCCCATCTACTGGCACAAAGTAGAAACAAAGTCATTTTCTTACCCCACCAAACCCTCCTAAAGAGACTGAGAGGGTTTAGTTACCCTGTGTGAGAGGAAGAGGAGATGCTGGACTGATATCAGCAGGCTGATGACTGAGGCAGTGGTAGCGCCCGCTCGTTCTTTCTGCCTCCGTTCATGTGTGCATACGGCTCCAACTCATC
Source organism: Orestias chungarensis (assembly GCA_032876305.1). Lineage (NCBI taxonomy): Eukaryota > Metazoa > Chordata > Actinopteri > Cyprinodontiformes > Cyprinodontidae > Orestias > Orestias chungarensis. The sequence goes on from JAVLVB010001174.1 coordinate 936,249, forward strand.
AAAATTGGGCTGGAGGACCACCACAGGCCCATTGGCCAAAGCATGTACTGAGTGCTTCTCCGAGCCCTGCCCCGAAGATGTCATGGCCGACGCCAAAGGGCCCGGTGGTGAATGGGACACTGGTCCTAGTAAGGGAGTACTTGGGCCTTGCATTGGGGATAACTGCTGCGAAGAAGGAGGCGACCTGCTTCCCGTACACCCAGACGGAGGAACCCCAGCAGCTGACGGCTGCCTTGTAGATACAGGGTCCAGTGGAATGTTCTCCATGTTCTCCACCTCCATGTCGAGCTCCTCCATGTCTGGTGGCTTGTTCTCCTCGCTGTAGAAGAAACTCACCTCCTGGAAATGGGGATCCAGATCCTCTTTGATGCTGCTAATGATCTCTAGGAAGGACGGACGCATCTTGGGGTTGTACTGCCAGCACATTCTCATTAGCTCAAACCTGAGGATAACACAACAACAATAAGCTTTCTTGTTTTCATATCATAAAGCAAATGGAATATCAGTCATTAATGTACATCCAACCATCCATTTTCTGTACACCCTTGTCCCTAATGGGGTCGATGGATGGATGGTCATTATGGTCATTAAGTAAAAAACTAGTTACCAGATTTTCTGACATATAAAGTACACAAAAAGATTGTGACTGATATACAAAGGGTGATATAAACAAATTTGACACAAAAAATGACTAAATGAGTGTAACATCAACCCAACTAAACACTGATTGTGCCCAAAAATAGCAGCTTAGTCCCTAATAGTGAAGTTGTAGATTGAAGTTGGGATTGATTTCACTACCTGACAAACAAATTGGGACAAACTGAACAAGGACAGCTTTACAGAGAATCTGGTGAGACCTAAAATGTATTTTACAGAAAAGTGTGAAAAAGAATTTGATAAAGACTAAAGGTTTTAAATGCTGCACAATTAAATATTTGTATTCTAAACGTGCCATGACGACAGAAAAACAAAAAGAAACAGTGTTAAATCCAACTGAGCAAGTTGATCTCATATAATGTTGTAGGTTGTGAACTACTTCTTGTTAAAGGTGAACATTGTGAAGAAGCCTTCTGTTTCTGACCACCAGGTGGCAGGAGAGACTGACGTTTTTAACAGTTTCGTGAGCTTTTTACATTATAGTTCAATTGACTGATTTGTGCTAACAAAATATTATTTTACATTACAGTATCAAGTCATAGATGTATATAAATAGAGTTTACTATATTTCTATCTTTTTCATTCATGATAGGTGTAAATGCAAAAATGATGTTCCATCTGATAGAATCTGTCCTTTTTTTTAAAAAACTCACTAAATCACTTCAAACAGGTTAATGACTAAATCTCCCCTCTCAATAAATGTCTAGTTGAGATCTAGTTTGAACAAAGACTAATCTTTGGCGCAGAAAACCTACTGACACATAGCTCGTAAATTTACAAGTTAACTTAACAACCTCTTCAAAGATTTTGAATTTTGATGTTTTTCTACCACAGCACAATTCACACAGTTAGATCCGTTATGTTAAATGTGCTCAGCAGAGCAGTAAGTCTTCCTTCACGTTACTGTGCCAGGCCAGCGACCGAACTTTGGGAATGTCAAAACAACACCATAAACAGAGAGAATTATGACAGTTTTGTGTGGTTCCGCACCACATGCCACAACTTCAATTATACACAAACAAGCTAAGAATACTCTCTAAGGCTCACTGACATAAACACCTCGGCCGTCTCGGGCTCCGTTACCGCTATTCCCCCTCAGTCTTGTTTTTTCTCTCTCCTTGAGCCCGCCTCGGCCATCAGAATCAGCACTGCAGCTAGGTGCCAGCTGTTTGCTTCTCAGAGAAAATTTGAGGCAGAGCTTGCTTGAGCGTGAGTCTCACTTCTTATTCTGGAAGCAGCAGAGGGGGTGGCTGACTTTCTGTTGCTTTCATCAGAATTGCAGGAACAATCTAAAAGTTGAGGCATCCAAAACCCACGCAGCAGCAGAGTTCTTATGCAAAGAAATCTAATACTTTGGATTTGTGCTGACACACCACAGTAACCTGTCTTCTGCTTCGCTTAACATCTGCTGTCCAGTGCACTTGTTAATGCTTTACTTTAATTAACAAAATAGCTTAAAAAAGTACTTGTCCTCAAAAAGTTGCCATCCATTCAGTGGAAATTCATTTCAAACCTGTCAAAACCAAAGCTGTGTTTGTATGTTTGTAAACTATACGCCATAAAAATATACCCTCATCCCTATAGAGCCTCAGCTCTGCAAGCTTATATGTTGCTGTTTATTCCTTTGGTCAATGTTTTGATTAAGTTTAGGCTGGTATCTGTTACCATCCTTAAATTCCTCACCAAGGTTTATCAGCTCTTATCTGTGGCGGTGTTTAATTTCAGGCGCTGGTCAAATAACACAGCGTCAGTGATGCAGATCTGAAACAGTCGTGACCAATAAAACGCAGAGTATTACGCGCAATGGACGTCGAGGTATCGCTCATCCAGAGTCTTGCAACAAATAAGAGATTCTATCTTAAGAAAATGTAACAATCAGACAAAGATTGTTCAGGAAAAATAAAAAATCCTTGAAAGTAAAAAATTTTAAGCATTTGCAACATTTTAGCATTATCACCCTAAAAGCCTCTGCTGTTATTAATTTGTCCAACACCTATTTGACAGTACAACGTTATATAGCCTAAAGAAGTCATAAAGAAAGTGGTGTCTTTAGATATTCCTCCTTACACTGTCCAGAGTCCGGTATCCCTTTAACAGCCTTGGTTATCCGCAAGAGAAACAGTTAATTGCTAAACCTTGTTCAACATTAGATTCTTTGCCACAAATTCATCTTTGAAAACACAAACTAAATGTCTGGCTTCAGGAGTCCGGATCATGTCTCCTTTAAATCACCACAGCACAGGCGTCCGAATGGACAGCACACATTTTTTACAACAGCCCGAATCTACTGTATGTTGCTTAAATTAAAGAAAAAGAGCTATGTCCTTCCTCCCACACCACCTTTGTAACACAATCCACACACTCCTGTAATCATGACAAAACTGTTGGGGCTTCCATAGAAACCGGAGGTTTGTGCCTGCACAACACTCAGCCCTATTTTCTGTTCTGCTCATGCTCTTTCTAAGGTGAGGTCAGACATGTGGAGCGGGAGGGGAGAGCGCAGAATGCCTTCTTATTGAGGTCAAACAAACACATACAGTATGCGCTGCTCTACATGCTGACAAGACATCTTTCTTGTATTTCGCCTTCTTAGGCTGCAAGAATGTTTTCACGGATAGAAGAATTGATTAAACCGATTTCAAATATGTTAATGACTTCATGCGCTTATTACTGTTGTGTCTCCCCCTTCAATAACGATTCCCGCAGTGGGAATGGGTGGCATCTCTCACACACCGGTTTTGGCATTCCTTCTATGGGCCGATATCTCTGCATGACGAGGCTCCCCGGCTGCCGGCCGACCGTCTAAGCCATGCCGTCAGCCGACTGCATTTAAACACTGACGTTAATGTCAGCCCCACGAGGTATGTCTTACCCCCTGAAACCTTAACCTAAAATAGAGGTGCGGTAAAACACTGTGTTCATTCTGTTAACCACAAGACTTACAGCATGTCCGGGCAGTTGTCAGGTTTGTCCAGGAGTCCCCCTTCCATGACAAAGCGCAGCACTTGTTCGTTGGACATGCCCTGGTAAGGCTGTTCGGCTAAGGTGGCGATCTCCCACAGCACGACTCCAAATGACCTGCAGGGTCACATCAGAAAAAACGAACGTGAAACTGAGGCCTTTGTTCATGGACTTAATATTGAAAAACATTTAAATGTTTCTCATTAAGACTAAATAGTTATGGGGTTTTTTTAACTCGTGGGAATTTTTTGATTGCTTTTTTTATCACAGCAGAAATCTGTTGTGCATCGACGAGCACAACCTGTTAACCAATCTATATTTAAGGTGAAGGTAGCAGATGTTTTGCTGTTACTCTCAGCAAATGAGTGAAGTACGACATCGATTTTAAATTAGACAGGTATGGATTTACTTAATCTGTAATTTGAGTACACAATTTCTTTCAAGCAAAGAATGAAATTAACGTCAACATCTCCAAACAAACACAAGAAATGAACATGGCAAATCGGTTTAGTAGATAATGCTCAAGATCCTTATTAAGCCTTGAGTCTTTTACATTTCCATTCACACATCAGTCGCTATCTCAAGTATTCCTCCAAATATATACAGATTGGTTTGTTTTATTTGAAATAATTAGTCTAATTAGTCTATAAGTAGTATAGATGTATTCAGTGCTGATGTTGAGACATATAAAAGGTATTCAACACTTTGTTGTTTTGTTTTGAAGACGTTCATGTACTGAACACAAAAGGAAGTGTTATTTTGTTTTGTTCTCCAAGAATCATTTCCTCCTTCTGGCCCACTCTTCCAAGCTGTTTTGAATATCAGACAGACAATCTGAGATACCTGCATGTCCAGAACATGTCAACAGGCCCACATAAGGGTAAACGCCCAGAACAATCTAAATATAGAGTGTTTACAGAGAAGATATATTTAAGTTATTCTGATTTTTGATGAAGATGACGATTTTTATTTTTTGTTGAAACACAAACAAACTCTTAGCCGTGATGTTGTAATGTCTGTAGACACTACAAAGCATTCTGTTCTAGTTTTTTTTTTTTTTTAAACCTAAACCTGTCCAACCTTTTGATACTAAAAACCATAGCAAAATAAATACTACAATCTGACTGGAATGTCGGAGACTATTCATGGTTTTTTTTCATGTTTTTGCGAAATAATTTTAGGACGATGTTGCTTAAATTACCCCTTCAACATTAAGTACTTTTTTGGTTTGTAGTTGGTCATTTCGTATACAAACCTTACAAAGTAAAGCCTTCCTCCGTTGCGTATCTTTGACTAGTAATGTGTCAATTTAATCCAACCAGAAAAACGTTCAAAATGATTTTTAATACCATGCGTATAACACAGCGTGGCCCTATAAAGGAGTTGCAGGTTTAGATGATGGATGGATGGATGGATGAACAGAATCATTAAGAAGGATAAAAAATATTACACTTTCAAAGGTTTTAACCTGTTTTACGTTCATTCATTTTAATCTCTCATTTTTTTTCATTTCATTTTTTAGCATTTTTCTGCCCTATTTTGTGAAACGCTAATTTAAATCTGTAATAAGTGGTAGATGTTGCCATACAGCATTATATTCATTGACTTACTTTCAAAGTTCCCCTCAACGTAACCGAACTAAAACACTCCATCTGTTTGAGGAAGTGTTTCTTTTCCCCTGATTAACACACTACCCATGAAGCCCATAATGGGCTCGTCTCACACTAATTTTTTAACATCAAAGAAGAGGCAGGATGCAGTACACAAGATGTGAAGGTGGGTTCGTGGCGTAAACACAAGCTCTCATTTGTGAACATCTGGAGCAGTTTAAATCCACTCTGGCAAACGAATCCATGGGACACTTTTGAGATGGGGAACAAAAACTTGCAGGGGAGCTAGTAAATTGTGAGACTGCTACAGCGGTAGGGGAAACAAAGTGTGACTGCTGTAGACTCAGAAATACTAAGTGAAAACAAAAACAACAAAAAATATGCAGTGTTTTGTGGAGCAGAACGAATTTGCCAAAGAGCAAACCAGGAACCCAAATACAAAAAAAATAAAAATAAAAAAAATAATAAATGTTTTGATGCTTTGAAAATACAAGCTGTCATGGCAGGAAACTCATTGAGTAAAAATGTTGTAAAGAATCCTGGCGGGCGAAGTGATCTATAGGTTTATTTAGTTGTGACCCCACAGCGTGAACCGTTCAGAGAATTATCCAACACAAAAGAGAAACTATGCAGTCAGTTTGAAGCCCCCGGATCGAAGCAGGCTCATACATGCATAAACGCAGGCTTCCCTCTGTTGTGTGTGAGTTGTTTGTTACCGTACCAGACATCAGACATTGTCGTGAAGACGCCATCTTTCAGTGACTCTGGAGACATCCAGCGGACTGGCAGCAGGCCCTTCCCTCCTTTGCGGTAGTAATCCGTCTCATAAATATCTCTGGTCATGCCAAAATCTGATGAAAAAAAAACAACAACAACAATCAAAAACAGCTTTGGGGAGCCACTAAATATATCTCTCACCATGTGTGGGAGAGAAAACTACTGAACGTGCAAATATTCCCCCTCCCTCTTTCCGTCTGTCTACATTAAGATTGCACCGCCTTGGGCATTCACTGGAACTGTTAGTCAGTTTAGTCCTGAGCAACGTGTAAGAGGCTAAAGGCTGAAAGTTCATGAGACCCACCTCCGATCTTCACTGTGAAATCCTCGGCTACCATGCAGTTTCTGGCAGCCAGGTCTCTGTGGACAAACTTGTTCGAGTTGAGGTAAGCCATCCCGTCTGCGATCTCCCCCGTCATCTGGATCATCTTCTTCAGGGGGGGTAAGACCTGAGAGGTGGTGTTCTGTTGCACAGCAAAATGAGAAGATGAGAAGCTTTCTTCTGCTGTTTCTATGCTTTTACCCAAATGAGTCTTATCCATTTTATATTGGGCTGTTTTCAGAAACACGTTTTTTTATACATGCATGCAGATATCCTACATTTGGAGAGATATTTACAGGAATAAAATCCTGGTAAGAAGGATTAATTAGGCACATGTTTTAATGATGAAGTTCTGCTTGTGTTTTCAATATTTTACTAAGAGCTTTTTATTATTAAAATACTAAAAATGCCAGATTATAAAAACTTCTACAAGATGACAAGTAACTCAAGAAAACCTCTGCAGCTCCTCCACATTTACTGTAAAGCCCTTTGCTGTTTCTCTAATCATTGCTCTTCTGCCAGGGATATCAGCTCAGGTCATGGCTCACAGTTTGCTGCCAGTTTATATGACAGAATACTGTGGGATCTTCAAAGCTCAGGGAATAATTGATTGGTAAATCAATCAGCGAAGGCTTCATAAAAGCCAATGATGTTTGGTTGTCTCAAAAAACTTAAATAGTTGTAATTTTATACCTTTATAAATTCTGTACTATGACAAAGAGCAAACCGTTTTAACGCTCACACTCAACTGATTGTGCATGATTGTATTTTACTATTCTACTTTGACAGATTAACTTCTGCGTTGGGTTTTGCATTAATTTTGACCTTGACAAATAGGTAAGTGAAGTGAGGCAACAAAGAAAAGATCTGATTACCATAACATAAAAAACCTTCATATTGTTTTTTTAATTTTCATAATAGTAAAAACTGCTATGGTAAAACCAAGTAAATTAAAGGGATTTATTATTGTATTCATCTTCAAAAGTTATAAATTAACATTGTGCATCGTCTTTCCAGGAAACGTATTTGTATGTGAAGCACAGGTAAGTCGTGCGTGGTTGTGTCTGGCTTACTTCACAGCGCAGAGAGCGCAGGTGGCTCTTGAGATCTCCGCGTGTCATCAACTCCATGATGACCAAAGTCGGTTGTCCCTGAGAGACCACGCCCAACAGCCGCACCTACATCAGCATTAGACAAAAAAAATAAAAACAGTGCTACAGAGAAACTAACATCATGTTTTAAAGATAAAACATTCATATTATTGCACTGGAATTGTAACGCATACTCAAAAGTGCACTATTTATCTTGACTTGCCCTGAAAATCACAAGCTTGAATTTAATCATGAAGTGCTTTGCCTTTTTTTATCAGTGAGACAGGAGGAGCCTTAGAAACAGCCTTCCAAAGGAGGAATCTTCCATTTAGAACAGTTAATGAAACCGTGATCATGTTGATGAGAGAATGTAAAGAATCTCCAGGAGGCAATGTCTTTGCCTCTGGGTATAGCTGCCTGTGTTAAGCCAACTGCAATGAACTACAATCTCCACTCGCCCATGTCCTCCTTGCCCTGCCCTCTGTTTGCGTACGCGCAGAACAATTAGGAAGTAACGATAACGGTGACCACTGTGCCATTTCTCGACCTCTTATGAAGTTATTCTTAATTAGTTTTGCTTGTTTGGCTGTTTGATCACAAGTTCAGCTTACCACATGATGACAGTTGAACTCTTTCATCACAGATGCCTCGTTCAGAAACTCTATCCGCTCCCTCATGCTTGCCGACTCATTCACCGTCTTGATCGCCACCCGTGTCTCAGGTTCATCCTTGATGACGCCTTTCGCTGTGCCTTCGTACACCATGCCGAAGGAGCCCTGCCCTAGCTCCTTGTGCATGGTGATTTTTTCTCTGGCCACCTCCCACTCATCCGGAGTGTACACTGCCACAGCAAAAAGAGGTTAAAAAAAGGTTAAATCAGCGTCAACAGAAATCCAAATACAGCAGCAGACAAGTAGGGTAAAATATGCTTGACATTCTTACTTTCAGCAGCACTGATGTATTCTGGGTTGACAGATGCATAAAGGACTCCGTTCCCAAGTCTACTGTTGTTCCTGCAAACACAAACCAGGCTCAGTGAGCTGACAAGCAAGCTGTGGTTTCAAATGCAATATTTAGTCCTCAATAGGATGCCTGCCCCATCCCGAAAGGGGAATCTAGATGAAAACACCCACTATTAACGCTAAATAACATCACACTCATCATTAAGCTTCATGAGCATTGCAGCTTAATCAGTGGGAGCACTTGCCTCTTTTTATTGATGAAGATGAGCATGGTGGTGAGGCTGGCGATTAAGAGAGTCACTATGATGGGAAGGATGATGACCAGGTAGAGCGTCGGAAAGTCGTCTCCTGGAAGAAAAATGACAGATTTTAGTGCATCTCAATAAATTCTCAATTTATTTTGGTAATTCAACTTAAAACGTAAATATTAATTTATCAAACTGAATAGAGCAATTCAAAATAAGTGTTTAAATAAAGAATTGATAAGAAAAGCTAAAAACTATGTCTATAACTGATGAGTCCTTCCTTTGGAATAATTACTGCATTACTGTGGTTTGCAATGACGCCGTAATTCAGTAAAGCAGCAGTAATGCAGCTAAGCCGCATTAAGAACGCAGAATGGACCAACAGTAGCAGATGGCATGGCTCCCCAAATCCAAATCCACTAAGTGTGCAAATGTCACGCGCAACCTCAACCAACTTGGATTCTGTGCCTCAACATCTTACACAAGACTCTAGGAGCTTGATTTCCAAATAAATAGCAACATTTTATTTGTACCAATGAGCAAAAATTCAAATCATTATGATATAGCTCATTCTGGCTAAACTCCAGGATTGTGACTGGACACATAGGTTTGTGGTGGCTCTTGATTCACTGACTCCAGGTGCAACTCACACATTTTTCTCAAAACCTACATTCCCAAATCACCCTTTCCTTCCACTGAATTTTCTATTGTTTTAAATAAATAAAACAAAGAAAGACCAGTTTGTAAAGTTGTTTTTTAATGGCTTATGCTACGTTTGATAGCTGTCAGTTACTGTCAACTTCCTAATGGGCCAGTGCGAATATTTTAGAATTAAAAAATGTTTCTTTTGGTATGATTTTCAGAAGATTTGGCTTTCATTAGAGATAGGGCAAAAAACCATACATAACCATGAATATAAGGTGAAGATACTGTATATAACTTTCAATGTCTAACAAGCTTTCTTCCTATTTTCTGGTTCAGTAAGATGCATTAATAATGTGAGTCCATATAATCAACAAAATAGGGTAGTATTGCTTTACGTTTAGGCGGAGGGACGTAGAAGGAGATGCTCTCCGTCCATGAGACATTTCCTGCCAGAGACGTGGCCCTCACACGAGCAGAGTAGTTTCCCGAGCTCAGTCTGGTCAGGTGAACTCCTTTGTGCTTTTGGTACTCCTGACGTGACACACACTTTTGAACCTCAGACTGGGAGATAAGAAAGTAACAATGATTACTTTTTGATTATCTTACTTTCCACCATTTAAAAAAAACAAAACGTTTTGATCTTTATTTCTCACTTTAAAATGCATTGTCTAGGACAAGAAGTTGCAATGTTTCTACCTAAATAGAGTTTACATTAGAAACACAGCATATTTCTACCTTAACATATCTTATGATAATTGTCTTACATTTCTAAATATTGAACAACAAATTGTGTATCATTGTACATGTTTACATTGTCATGTTTCTTGTCAACCCTGTCAAAATTTGTAAAATCAACTTTCATGGTAATCCATATTCTTACACAGAAAAATGTAGAAAAATTGAACTTAAATTAACTCCTTGACGGAGGACCATATTATTTGCAGACAAACGAAAAGAACCACTGTTACATTTATATAATACTTTTTTTTTCAGTTAATCTGAGGTTGTGGGAAGTTTTTATTGAGTAATGCAAATATGTTTCATTTAGAACTACAACACAGAATAGCCCAAATGCCAATCTGTGCTGTAATTCTCATACTAATTAGTTACTTAGAAGGTAAATGGAAAGTATGGTGTGTGATCTGTGATGCCGTGGGACAGTTACTCTGTCAAAGTCCCAGAGAAGTTTCACAAAGTCACAGCATTACTTACTTAAACATACAGTAAGAGTACAGCTAGAAATGCCTTTTGTGACAGAAACTGTAAAATAGATGCAGGATTAAGAGAGAATTATGACAAAACATATTTGATTGAATGTCTTGATTAATGGCTCTTAACACATCTTTAACAATGTGGCTAGCAGTGTACATACAATAAATAAAGTCTAGACATCTTTAAAGGTGTCAGAGAGGATTTGTAATTATACCATACCAGAATTACCTCATTCCCTGGTATCAGACGGTACTTGATCTCATACATCAGTATAAGTCCATTAGGCATGGTGGGCTTGAGCCACTTCAGCATCACACACCCCTCAATCTTGTCACACATTTCATAGGAAACGTTCCCAGGGATGTCATCTGCGTTGACTACCATAGAAATGTACACACAAAAAAAAATCACACAACAATCTTAACACGTTTTTAGTCTATCAAATATTTTTTTCCACGTATTGTTTAATCCCTACCAGCAGGTTTAGTCCTAGAAAAGGCAAAAGCTCCAACACTGCAGTTGTAGCCTAGCTTCTCATTGCAAGCATGAATTTCAATGAGGTACAAGGTGAAAGGTCGCAGGTCAGGGATTTCTAAAGATTCTGCTGTGGTTCTGTCTTCATGGAATGGATATTCAATCACTGGAGGGACGCCGTCTGTACTGTTATCCAACGTGCCGAAGGTATTATTTCCCTGACCGCCGTCATGAAACTGAGTGTTGTTAGCAAGGCCGAAAAGATCTCTGCGGCGACGATCCGGAGGTCTAAAACAGAGAACCACAACATGTACAAGGGTACAAATTAAAACATGCACAAATTAAAAATTTGAGAAACAAAAAGAACAAAATGTTGTCATAAACTTCTCATTAGGTAACTGTTTATTGTTAACCACAAAGTGGTTAATGATTCAATAAGTGTTGCAGAAGATTCAGTGTGCCGTTTTAGGTCTGCAATGAGTTTAGATGCTAGACAGCATTCCAGGCAGCGCAGGGTCAGATGGATCATTACAAAATGGACAGAGGTGGAGCGAAGTGTGATTAAACAGAAATTGGTTAGGCTTGTGATTGATAACTACACATTTTAGCCTCAAATGTTTGTTAGCGTTTAAAAGGTCTGGAAAGAAAAGAGTAAGCCATATTAGATTCCAAAGAATATGCAGTTTTCCCTACCAATTATGTAATCAAATATTATTCAAACAGCCATTTTCTTTACAGCTTTGACAGAAAAAAATATTGATCTCTCTCCCTTTTCTGTCTGTCTGTCTGTCTGTCTGTCTGTCTGTCTGTGTATCTATCTATCTATCTATCTATCTATCTATCTATCTATCTATCTATCTATCTATAAAATGTAGCGCACAGACAGAACACACCTGAAAGGTCAGAGATAAAGCTGTAAAGACGTTAAAAGCTGTTTGTTAGGTTTAAATGAAGATCTCAATCTTTAAGCATCTCACAGAGCAATGTTCAATCAATCATCTCAAAAGGTAGAGCAAACTAAACTGACAGGCAACTCTAGAGTGTTTGCAAAGATCCGCAGCTCAAGTACTGTGTCGATGGGTAAATTAAAACCATAAGTTTGCCTTTTACGATAAACTAGTAGGCACCATA
>JAVLVB010001174.1:948435-973668 GCA_032876305.1 Orestias chungarensis
ATATATATATATATATATATATATATAAAACACCAACTGCATAATGTCTGAGGACTGCACATACTTAAGAGCCTTGTAAGTGATATTACTCGATGTGTGTAAGCACAGCTTAACTTACAGTCAACCAAAACCCAACAACACAAACGTTTCTCCTTACAGCACACCATAAATATAAATACACTTATAGGCAAGAAAAACATCAAATGTATATTTATCCCTGATTATTATATGATTTAAAAAGTCCATTAAAGTTATAAAATAACTAAACTAACTAAAGCAGGCAGCTAAGGGAGATATTCTAAGCTGAAGTGACATTAATAGCACTCCGCCTCAACTCAAACAAAAAAGGAGAGATTGAAACAAAAAAGTCCAGACAGAACAGCAGTGACAAAACACTGAGGGTCCAGGAAAACCCTGTGAAATCATCTGTATCTACTCACTATCAGCGACAACAGCAGGTGATTACAGTAAGTAAATGCCCCCGTCTGCTGATGACAGGTCTTTGAGGTCTCTGAAGCAGACACTGCCAAAGCATTTCTCTTTTTCATCCTGCCCGTCTCTCCCACTGTAAATTAGTCTGCTAATGCTACTCTGCTCACTGTGTGTCTTCCTCTCTAGTGCCGGTGGGGCTCTCCCCTCCTTACATTTAAATTCCAGATGGACTCACTGTACATTTCCTGGCAGCTGTCTCGCTCCAGGAAAGAAAAGCGTCTTAAACAAAGCAAGCATGCAAGAGGAGCCATCGATTGGAGGAGAAGGAGGGAGGTGCGGGGAGGACAAAATGGAAAACATCTTCTCTCCTTTCTGCTTTTGTGGACACTCTTTCCCCTTGCTTGGCATTTAAACAGTGAACTTTTGAGGGGGGGAAAAAAGCACAGATTTGGTGTCAAATAATGCTGCCCCTGTTACAGAGTAGAGTCAAAGCACACTCTAGCTGCTGAAGGACACTGATTTTACATAGCTTAGAACTGTAAAACTATAAAGATCAAATAAAACAAACATGTTAAGGCTGTTTCATGTCCTAACACCCCCTATATCACAGTTCCCAACCAAGCCCTAAAGACTTTGGGTGTGAGCTCATCAGATGTACCCAAGTCCAGCATGTGTACTTGCACACAGCCCCTTTTGACAACCGTTCCAGTGGAGCCACTTGTCTTCAAATGTCTGCTTCCAGCCACGTATTTACCACTAGTATTTGTTTTTTTTTACATGCATGCCACAACTTTCAAATATCTTTGGTGCTAACGTTTAACAATAGATTTTACTCTTTTTCTTACTTTTTTACAATTATTCATTATGATTATCATTAGATTTGTTTCGGTCTTCTAAAAGTTTTGAGTGCAGCAATGTTTTGAAAATGTTTTGTGTTGCAAATATGAAAAAGATTCCGTTTATGTAAAGGCTTCTATGACCTTTCACTTGTGGAAAGGTACAGATAGGGTCTGCCGCATGTATTGTATGCATCAAGGCTAAAGGCATACATTATCTACAATGAGCAGATTTTGCTTTAACGCATTGAAAAAATCTGAGGAACTTTAAGAATGTAGGCACAGTTTCTTGTGTCATATGTCTGGTTTGAGTAGTTGGCTTGGGAAAAGGCTGAGTCAGCCCATGTCTAGGCTTTGAACTGATAGAAAACAAGTATGACCGTACCTTGGAAGAAAGATGGCATTATGGAGGAAATTCTCAAAAACTTTTAACAAGTAGCGGTCGTGTTTTTCACGGTCCTTCTCCTCAGGTGTCTTCTGGCAAGTACAACACTGTCCCTGTTTTTCCCCAGGTAGGGTAATCTTTGGGGGGTTTAGCGGATATTTCCCCTCTGTGGGCTCTAATGACGGACTCCGAATTGGCAACTTCAGCTCTGTTTGAAAAAATGTTTTTTTTAAATACCGGTGGGAAAGGCAGTTTTAAATTATTTAAAGTTTAATCAGCAAAAAAAAGTTATTTGAATTTTGTCTACTAACCTTTGGAGCAGTAGTTATACTGATAGAGCTCCCTGTCTTCTGGCTGCCGCTGCCAGCGAACCAGGTAGTAAATGTGATTGCCATTAGGAAACACTGGAGGTGACCACTTCACTACCAATTTGGTTGAAGAGTTGGCATATGCATGGACATCTTTTGGCATGGATGGCACTGCAACGAACCAAAGCAAGAACGTGTTACACATCTGTGAACACTAAAAAAAAGCAACAACGACTGACAGTCAGACCTACATGACGGTCGTGTGCGGATATAAATGATGTCGCTCTTTGCGTCGGAAATGTGTTCGTCCTTCATCTGCAAAGTGGTGGCCTTCACATAAATCGCATATTGGGTCCAGGGCTTGAGATTCTGAAGAGTAAATTTGGGATCCGTGTTCTTCTCCTGTGGAAGGTCTACATCTACCATGTGCCAGCTGTTGGAGCCGCAGCCATCCTGGCCATCAAACTCTGTGATGTTCTGAAAAGGCCTGGAAAATAATTAGTTCAAACAAATATATTAAATTCATAATCACTAATTCAAATGGTATGCAGAACAAGGAATTGAGACAATATCTACAGTAGCTTGCAATGTTTGTTATCCAGCTGTGTATTATACCTTATCAAAAATGTTTTTGTTTTCTGTGTCTAATATCATGATGATATTAAGTACATGCAGTGAGGAAAGTGCTTTGAAATTAAATACATTATATGCACACTGTATAATACACTCCTCTATTGTATAGAATTAAAATAAAGGGTGTACAACATTCCATTCAATTTGATTCTGTTTTATTATATAGTAGCAATTCACAACACGTTATCTCAAGGCACTTCCCAAGAAAAATTACTTTAATCCAATAGTAGAATATTGAATGCATCCTAAATTTTCATATAGTGCGTCATGTTCAGTTTATTACTCAAATAAAGTTTTCAACCTGGACCAGCAAGCAGCGACAGTAGCTGGGGATGTGTCACTGACTTTATAGCAATCCATCAACAAGTAGTGTGCTACTGCCAAGGTATTCATGACATTACTGCCTCTAAAAATGTTTTTTATTAGTTAGCACAGTTCAGAAGTTGCCAAGGATGGCTGAGGCACTTACGACTCCTTGGAGTAGACTATGAAGCTTATTAGATCTCCACGGTCAGGGACTTGGTAACTTTCCCATGTCAGCGTAATTGTGTGGCTTGTTGTAATGTTGGACTTGAACTTCAAGGTGTGAATTTCACCTACAGTGAGATAGAAAACATCCTGTGAGTGAAACAACTCAAAAGAAAAATAATACTTGTTTTTCAGCTGTTTTTTATGACTGAAAAAGAAATGCATTCTCAAAGCCAGAGCTTTGCCCTGAAGAAAGGAACCATTCATCGTCTCTTATCTGCACAACCGTGCAAAACATTTACATAAGGTTTGCCAAGCGGCTAGTGTGACAGGCTTCAAAGAAAGATTAATTTGCTGTCACACAGTCCACCATTTTTTAATAGCCAGAGTTAACTGGGAGGAGGAGATTTAAAGAGAAGGCAGTGATAGCAATTGTAGCATTTGCAAATAATGATGGGTTCAATTCCACCATGGGTCTTTCTGCAAGGAGTTTGTATGTTCTCCCTGTGCACACGTGGGTTCTCTCCGGGTACTCCAACTTCCTTCCACAGTGCAAACAATATATATCCCATGTGTGTGTGTGTGTGAGAGAGGTTGTTCGTCCTATCTGTCTCTGTGTTGCTCTGCGATGGATTGGTGACCTGTCCAGTGAGCACCTCTGCACCTCTCTCACACATAGTAAGCTGGAAATAGGTGCCAGCAGACACCCATGACCCCACAAGGATTAGTGGTTTGGATAATGGATAGTTGAATATATTACAGCAGCTTTCTAAATTAGAACTCAGCAGCAATTGAAAATAAAATTGCAGTTGATAAGAACTGCATGAGATTTCACACAGATGGGGGAGAAATTACATATATTTGAAAAGCATGATACAAGGACACTGCAATTTGTACTTTGGCTTTTATCAGTTAATTTGGGATAAAGCTTGTGACTTTCGCTTCTTTTAAACAGAAGGAAACTGCACACAACACAATTCGCTCATCGCAAACAAACAAGCATCTATTTGAGGAAAGTCAAGCTGATTGCTCAGAAATGTTACAAAAATGTTGCTTTATTTAAAAGGCATGCGACCAAAATTAGGTGCCGCTGGTTATCATGAGGAAACAAATGAACAAATTAGTTAAGATGAACTATACCTGCTCGGGATTTAAACTTAACGTACTTTTGTTGATCTAATATGGATGATTCTTAGGCAATCCTAGTCTTAGAAATTCACAGAACACTTTTAACATCCTATTATGTAATCCTATTTGTTTTTAATAAACCTTCCAAAACAAAAAATTACAGACACATTGAATTTTTTTACGCAACACTTCATGAAAAAAAGTTCACTCACAGCTCGCTCTTTCACCGTTGTAGCGGAAATCACCCTCCACTGGCTTTACAGTTATGCCCGTCTTTTCCCACATAGCGTGAATCTCAGACATGCAGAGCTTCGGGTTTCCGCGGAAGAAGAGACGCCCTGCCTGAATAGTCAGGTTGTGCTGGGTCCAATTCCACAAGGACTGCAGATTCTGGTTGTTGACGGCGGAGAACGAATACATGCTGATAATGAGAGAAAATAAGCAGATAGTCACAAACATGTTGCGACAAGTTGTTTTCCTTAATTGTGTTGTGGAACAGAAAGTTCTAAAGGAATCTAAATATCATTAAAGGTGGGAGTGTGGTGCGCCAAAAAAAGCAGAGCGTATAGTTGGGCCCTAAATTGTGTGTCCGCCAAACAATGAGCGTTGGTATGAAACGGTGTCATGTCAATACCATTAGCACCAGCAGTCCAAGCATAAAGCCTCCAGAGGCAAGGGAATGTCTGCTATCCTCAACAGCATTCCACTGACTGAAACCTAACACCAGGAAAAATGATAACAAGAAGGACACAAGGCTTTCCCATGACCCCCTCAGCCAAAAAAACTCTGCCTTGGATCTAAGACTGGTGCTGATATCCAAGTAAAGACATTAGCTGACCCTAAGACTTTTCAGTCTGCGTTGCTGCCACTAATAGAATTTTAAAATACATGGCAGTATCCGGCAACCAAGATAAAAAGGCTAACTTAACACATATAAAAATATGTTTACAAGCAAAAGCAGGTTTAGATCCAAAAGTGCAAAAAAGTCGTGTTGTTAAATTCCAATAAGGGTAAGAGCCGACTTTTCTCTCATTATAAAGTTTGCTTTTTCACAAGGTTTCTTGTTTCTTGAAGCAAAACAAATATCTATCTGTCATGATGGGATTATTTACAAACCCACATGCAGAACACAACACAGGAGAGAAAGTTTCAGTGAAAATGAATTTATTAAATTATAACTGAACAGGGTGAAGTAACGGGTCTGGTCCAGAGAGAAGCGGGGCTCACGGAGCGGTTGGTTTACTAAGAAAAAACACAGCCAATAGTAGGTGGTGAGTTCAATGCAGTCGGAGACGGCAATGCCGACAGATATTGGAAAGATCTTACTTGTGGAAGTGGGGTGCGAAGCCTTGGGGGTTTGCTGAGGGTGTTCGAGGTCCTTGAAGATGAAGTGTGATGGAGGGCGGACAGATAGGTTAAGGTAGACAGGAGTTAGAGGAGCTGCACGGCGGCCAGGCGGAGAATCCAGGCGGAACTTGCAAGTAGACGGAGGTGATGCGTTCATGGCCAGTCGGAGAATCCAGGTGGAGCTTGAAAACTGACGGAGGTGGTGAGTTTCTGAATTCGGGCAACCAGTGGGTTTGTTCCACAGCGTCACGAGGATGGTTTTATCCAGAAAACCAGGTAGATCACCACAAGAAGGATCCATGGCGTCTCCAGGTAAAACCTGACAACAGGAAAAAACAGGAAGAATCACTAAGAGATCAGATCACCAGGGGAAACAGAGACTAACTCTAGGAGGCTCAGAGGAACCGTTACTGGCTATAACTCAAGCGTGGAAGTATTGGCCGTCAGCTCCTCTTGTACTCACTGCTTGATGAACAGATAGGACTCAGGTGTGCAGGACGACAGCACACAACTCCGGGAAAGGTGAGTCTGACGCTATCTGGTGGCTTAATGGTTAGTGGCGAAAGCATAGAACAAACAGCAAAGGACCCCGGAACACAACAGTACCCCCCCCCCCCCCCCCTCAACGGTCGCCACCTGGCGGCCTAGTTGAACAGGTGGGGAGTGAGGAGCGGTGATCCGAGATGAGGGAAGGATCTAAAATAAAGGAACCAGGGACCCAGGAGCGATCCTCCGGACCCTAGCCCTCCCAATTGACGAGGTACTGCCAGCCACGATCCCGCCGACGGGAGTCCACGATCCGGTGAACAGAGTAGGCCGGATGGCCTCAACATCACGGGCGTGAGGAGGGGGCTCCGGAGGAGGGAAGAGCGTACTGGTCAGGAAGGGCTTAATTCGAGACACATGGAAGATTGGATGAATGCAAAGGGAGGCTGGAAGGCGGAGACGTACAGCAGAGGGATTGATAATAGCTTCGATCTCGAAAGGACCGATAAACCGGAGAGAAAGCTTCTTGGAGATGGACCTCAGGGGAATGTCACGGGACGACAACCAAACCTTCTGGACAGGAGTGTAGGTGGGAGCTGGGATCCGTTTTCGATCAGCCTGACGCTTGTTTAGCTCGGCCGTACTGTTGAGGCTGCGAATGGTGGTTCTCCAAATGTTCTGGCAACGGAGGATGTGGTGGTGAACCGAGGTCACAGAGATGTTGGCCTCTTTGGACGGGAGTAGCAGGGGTTGATAACCTAAGGAAGCTTCGAATGGAGACAGGCCAGTGGCGGCAGAAATGTGGCTATTGTGGGCATACTCGACCAAAGGGAGGAAATGACACCAATCAGATGGGTTTGAGGAGGTAAAACAGCGGAGTGTGGTTTCAAGATCTTGGTTTCGTCTCTCGGTTTGGCCATTAGTCTGAGGATGAAAACCAGAAGTCAGTGAAACCTTCGCTTGAAGTGCGGTACAGAAACATTTCCAAACCTGAGATATAAATTGGGGTCCCCTGTCGGACAGGATCTCCAACGGGATTCCATGAAGGCGAAACACGTGTTTGATCAGTAGTTGTGAGGTCTGAAAGGTTGAGGGCAATCTTCGGAGAGGAACGAAGTGACAGGCTTTAGAAAAACGATCCACAATGGTAAAAATGGTGGTCATGCCTTTGGAAAGTGGAAATCTGGTGACAAAGTCAACGGAAATGTGGGACCATGGGCGTTTGGGTATGGGAAGAGGCTGAAGGAGACCGGACGGGGGTTTATGGGATGATTTATTTCTTGAACAGATCGTGCAGGCTAGGACGTACTCCTTTATGTCCTTGTGAACAGAGGACCACCAGAATTTACGGTTAACAAGAGCAATGGTTCGACTGATACCTGGATGACCTGAGAACTTGGAAGCGCGGATCCACTGCAGGAAACGGGCTTGAACGAAGGTAGGTACGTAGATCCTGTTAGCTGGGCACGAGTCAGGGGCTTGTTCGGACAGTTGAGACTGCTTTATTAGATCCTCTATCTCCCAGGTAACTGCGGCCACAGTGCAGCTAGGGGGAAGGATAGTGGCTGGAACTCTCTCAGAGTCGTCAGGTGAATGTAGACGGGACCCTGGACGGTAGGAAATGGAGAGGTTAAATCTGGAGAAAAACAATGACCAACGTGACTGACGGGGGTTAAGCATCTTCGCTGATTGTAGGTACGACAGGTTTTTATGGTCGTCCAGACTAGTACCAGATGTTCAGCTGTCTCCAGCCAGTGCCTCCAGAGCCAACTTAATGGCCAGTAGTTCACGATCTCCCTCATCATAGTTACGCTCCGGAGGTGATAATCCGCGAGAAAAAAGGGACAAGGGTGAGTTTTATTGTCATGGGAGGACATCTGGGACAGCACGGCCTCCACTCCAGTAACCGACGCGTCAACTTTGACGATGAACTGTTTAGATGGGTCAGGTTGGATGAGTACAGTGGCGTTTGCGAAGAGGTTCTTGAGTCGAGTGAAAGCGGCTTCAGCATCCGGGGTCCAACTGAAGGAGATCTTGGTAGAGGTGAGGGCAGTTAATGGCAGGGCGGTTTGGCTATAATTACGGATGAACCTACGGTAAAAGTTGGCGAATCCGAGGAAACGCTGTAGTTGTTTGCGGGTCTCAGGGGTCGGCCACTCCAGTACCGCTCGGATATTCTCCTCCGTGGGCCTTATCTGTCCGCCCCCTAATGTGAATCCGAGGAATTAAACAGATGGTTGAAGTAACTCACATTTCTCTGCTTTGAGTTATAAGTTATTTTGTAGGAGACGTTGTAGGACCAGACGGACATGATGTTTGTGTTCCTCAAGAATCGTGGAGTAGATCAGAATATCATCGAGGTATACAAACAGGAAGATGCTTAGGAAATCCCTCAAAACATCGTTGACAAGGGCCTGAAAAAAGGCAGGAGCATTTGATAACCCAAAAGGCATCACTAGGTACTCATAGTGTCTGATGGAAGTCTTAAATGCTGTCTTCCATTCATCGCCTTTGCAAATGCGGATTAGATGATATGCATTTCTTAAATCAAGCTTGGAAAAAATAGTGGCACCGTCAACTGGTTCGAAGGCAGAAGATAACAAAGGCAGGGGGTACTTATTTTTAACTGTAATGTTATTTAGCCCACGGTAATCAATACAGGGTCTTAGTGAACCATCTTTCTAACCCACAAAAAAGAAACCCGCCCCCAGGGGAGAAGAGGATGGGCGGATTATGCCGGCAGCCAGAGAGTCCTTGATGTATTTTTCCATAGTCTCCCGCTCTGGTCGGGAGATGTTGTAAAGACGGCTAGTGGGTAAAGTTGCACCAGGTTGAAGATCTATGTGTCACATTCTGCCCTGTTGGCTGTGGTGTGTGAGGTCTCCCACTTCTCTGCACCACCTCCTAATCAGCTCCAACCTTCCACACCTGCTCACCCTCAGCTGCAGCTCATCACTGCTCGTCAGCCAGTCAGCATTTTAGCAGCAGTGTTTCCCTCATTCAGTGCCAGATTGTCGTTGAAGCATGCACTTAATTCCAGCATTGATTCTTGATTTAAATTCTCGGTTTCGACTCTAGCTTGCCTCTGACCACATCTTCTCGTCTCTGCTTCGACCTTCTGCCCATCCACGACAAGCATTTTGTCTGTCCCCTTCGGATTTTGTTTTTTCGGCTGATAACCAACCAAAGCGCGTACCAGCCTGCCCGCTTCCTGTTGGTGTCTGGAGCTTACCAAGGCCTGTCTTCTGCTGTCAGGTGAATTATCAGCTTGTTGCCAACGCTGTGAGGACTCACCAGTCTCCTTGTTTTCTGTTGATGCCTGGAGTTAACCAAAGACTGTTTCCTGCTTCCAGTTAAATTACCTTCTTGTTGCTACGCCTAAAAATAAAGTACTTTAAACTCTACCTGACATTGTACTGCACTTGGGTCCTAAAACCAGTTCCTTGACACTATGGAACAATCATACGGACAATGAGGAGGTAATGAGAGTGCCATGGACTTACTGAACACTGGAGCGAGGTTGTGATAATCAAGGGGAATGGTTAACAGGTCTGGCGGATCTGCTTCCTGCTGTTCAACCGGTGACCTGGGGGAACAGCTGAGCGGAAACAAGATGCATGACAGAAGGAGCACCAGGATTCGACATGCCTTTCTGACCAGTTGATTTGGGGGTTGTGCTGTTGGAGCCATTTGAAGCCTAGAATGATTGGTGAATTGGACGTGGGGAAAAACAAAAAAGAGGTGAGTTCGCTGTGGTTTCCGGAAATGATTAAATGTAGCGGTTTAGTCTGAAGAGTTATTTGGGGAAGGGATCTTCCATCAATGGCCGTGACTCGTAGAAGGACAGTTAGTGGTTCAATCTCGATAGACATTTGTTGGACTAGCGAGCTGTCAATGAGATTCTGTTCACAGCCTGAATAGACTAGAGCGGACAACGGTAATGTCTGGTTCTTGAACACTAACATGGCAGGTAATGATAGGCGAGGGGAGTTGTTACTTTGTAGGTGGTCCGCCAGCCTCCTCGCCACTACTGGCGGACCGAGCAGTTTAAACGGACCGGGCACTGGCGATGAGGTGTCCAGGGGATCCACAGTATAGACAAAGACAGGCTGAGATTCGCCTTTGTCGCTCCTCTGGGGAGAGGCGAGTCCGACCCACCTGCATTGGTTTGGGTCCTGAGGAGCAGGAGGAGAAGGAGAGACCACGGGAGTAGATGTAACACCTCCCAGGTTCCTAAACGGCGGGTCTCTCCGGTTTCTATCCCCAGTATGAGACCGGATTCGGTTATCCAGGCGAATGGTCAGATTTATTAGCTCTTCTTCTCTCTGGTTCGTCTAAGGTAGCGAGTTCATCTTTTAGAGACTCGTTCAGAGCGTTAAAATAAGCGCTCTTTAATGCCGCTGCATTCCATTCCGTAGCTGCTGCTCTTATTCTAAAATCTACAGCAAAATCTGCTATAGTACGCTGGCCCTGTTTGAATTTCCATAATTCGCATGAATTAAATGATTTATACGAGTCATGACTGAATATTTGTCGGAACTCCCTCAGAAAATCATCAAACGAACTACCATAATCAGTGGGGAATGGGAAACGGGCCTCAGCCCACTCTAAAGCCCGCCCGGACAACACGGACAACATATAAGCGATCTTGGAGAAAAACTTTGCGGAGGGTGATTGAATATTATAGAACATTGTAACAGAAAACCCTTACATTTGCTCAGGTCACCAGAATATCTTTAAGGAGATGGAGGCCAGGGATTATTTACAAACCCACATGCAGAACCTAACATAGGAGAGAAAGTTTCAGTGAAATTGTGAAGTAACGGGTCTGGTCCAGAGAGAAGCGGGGCACACTGAGCGGTCGGCTTACTAAGAAAAAACACAGCGAGGAGGTGGTGAGTTCAATGGCGGACAGATAGGTTGTGATGGAGGGCGGACAGATAGGTTAAGGTAGACAGGAGTTAGAGGAGCTGCATGACGGCCAGGCGGAGAATCCAGGCGGAACTTGCAAGTAGACGGCGGTGATGCGTTCACGGCCAGTCGGAGAATCCAGGCGGAGCTTGAAAACTGAGGAGGTGGTGAGTTCGGGAATTCGGGCAACCAGTGGGTTTGTTCCACAGCGTCACAAGGATGGTTTTATCCAGAAAACCAGGTAGATCGCCACAAGAAGGATCCAGGGCGTCTCCAGGTAAAACCTGACAACAGGAAAAAACAGGAAGAATCACTAAGAGATCAGATCAACAGGGGAAACAGAGACTAACTCTAGGAGGCTCAGAGGAACCGTTACTGGCTAACACTCAGCGTCGAAGCACTGGCCGTCAGCTCCTCTTGTACTCACTGCTTGGTGAACAGATAGGACTCAGGTGTGCAGGACGACAGCACACAACTCCGGGAAAGGTGAGTCTGACGCTATCTGTTGGCTGAATGGTAAGTGGCGACAGCAAAGAACAAACAGCAAAGGACCCCGGAACACAACAGTATCTAGCCTTTTATAAAAATAGATAAATGTTCTAATTACAGCTTTCAAATTGTTGGAGAAATCACACAAATTTTGTGCAAATGTGAAAAAACTGTGTTTGAATAGTAACAATTGCTGGATCCTGCTCTAGACAAAGCAACATCTCTGCCTCTCATTTTTAAAATTGCAATAAAATAATAACACATGTTGTCAGGTTCCAACAGATGAGCCTTACCCTTCAATAAGCTCATGTCCGTTGATGTATCGGAGGCTTTTTAGAAAGGACAACGAGCTCAGAGAGTGGGAGTGTCGAATTTTCACGAAGCCCGTCACTGTCTGGATGAGTCCCATGAAGGTCTCCAGCTCTGAGGCTATATTAACTGTGAAGAGTGGATTTGTAAAGTGACAAATACTTAATGCAAACACCAAAGCCGTTAAAAATATTCACAAGCTTTATTAGATATTCACTAATATATATTATAAAATATAAATTTGACAGAACACAACCACACACTTCAATGTATTGTACTAGGATTTTAGGTGAGAGATCATTAAAAAGTAGTAAAATAAAAGGAAGATGATACATGGTTTGTAGTTTTTTTATTTTTATCTAAAAAATCTTTGTAATTGTATTCAGCCCTCTTTAATTCTATACAATAAACTACACACCTGTACAATCAACTGTATTAGGAAGCCAGCTAATTAACAAAAATTATCTGCGTGTAACTTAATTTTGAGTATAATCCCATACGTTTCACTTATTCAGGAATGGCAACAAGAAAGCCCTCGCTTGATGAGAGACAATAGTTTAGACACTGTAAATATGATCACAGCTAATGAGACATGGAAGCTGAAACGGGGAAATTCTAGAAAACAACTAGGACAAAAAATGAGAAAACGTACAGCTAGATGCGGCTTTTAGAATGCGATAGTCAAAGTCCAGACCTAAACGTAATTTATAATCTGGGGTAAATTTCCAATCTGATAAATGATTTCAGGCTATTGACATTCAAAGCTGGTAGAAACATTGACTCAATGAGGGCTGAATACAAATGCATGGCACAATTTTCTTTTTTTCTTTTTGTCTGGTAATCATGTTTTTTTTTCTTGCAATTTAAAAGTGCCTTAAATCAACCATTCACACGATTTTATCTCATGAGCAGTGAATCAGTACAAACCATTAATATAAATATTATGTTAGCATTTAAAGCAAAAAAAATAAAGAAATCCCGTGTATACTCTGCTTAGTTGCTTTGTTTTTAGAATATACTGACAAAAATTATATTGGGTAAAACAGCACAAGGTGTTGGAACTACTGACTTCCGCTGCGGATGTTGATGACCAGATTGCCTTCGATGACGGTGCATTCCTTCAGGGACTGAGCAGCATCCACAGAATCGATGATGGGAGACCTGCAGAACTTGTCGCACAGACCATTGCAAGCAGTGCACCGCATGCTGCATACAACACAGTCAAACAGAGAGAAAGAGGGTGGGGAGAAAAGGAAATATTATAAAAGAGCAAAGTTTTTTTTTTGACATTTTCTGCCTCACACTGAAATAATTTGTCTCCTCTCAGCTCAAATGCATTCCAGAGGATTCAGGCGGATAAATTCAGGGCATGATAAAAGGTCACTTCTCACATGGACAGTTTAATCTTTTATAGGGCCTCAGCTGAACTGTTTTGTGAGAGAGAGACTCATGGTTGTAGAAACGCATTAAGTAACTAAGAGCAAGAAAGCGTGAAAAGGGAAGACTGGAAAAATGGTTACAGTTTATTGTGATAATATTTAAACCCCATTTTGTTAATTGTTTCACATTACAAAATGTGGAAAGAAATAGCTCAGGTGGTCCAGTAGGCAAAAACGTATGTTGGAAGTTTTTCAAGCCTCTTAATTTTGTGTTGGTTGATTCACCTCTGCAACATCATGGCACTTGCATTGGATTGGCAGATTGGGATGAATTACCCTCGTATTAAAAAAAGAGGATGTCAAAAACTACTTTTATGAGTTTTAATTATAAAAAACAAACAAAAATCATGTATAATTTTCCTTCCATTTTACAATTTTGTAGTCCCTTCTTTGGGTCTATCACGTTTTGTTTGTAGCAATGTTTGCATGTAAATGAAGTAAAAAAAGGCGCCTCAGGTTGAATCTCTTCTTTCCGCCTCTGAGTATTCGTCTGTAAAATCTACCAGTGGTGTGAGAGTGGAAAACAAGGCCTTGCGTTGAGGACCTTTCACTGTGCAGAGTATCTAATCATGAATCTTTAATAGTTCAGCACGGTGGTAACCTTGTCAACTTCCTACGTCATGAAATACTTTGGGAAAAGATCTGTGTAAAGACTTGAGGTCAGCTTAAGTTCAAGACAAGGATGCCTTATGTAAAAGAATGCATAATGCAGAAGTGCACGCTGGATACAAGCTGCTTTAATTCGTGAATACTTCAGTTTAAACATACATCTGTTCCCTAGATGCAGTTCTTTGTCAAATTCAAATAAAATAAAAAAACGATTAAAAGGAGTCATTATTATACCTTAAAACACTTGGACAAGAGAGATTCTTAAATACGTTACATCACACGGGATTATCAAGTAGTAAGTAACATTTCTGACATGTGCGTCCTTACCTATCAGTGTCACTGCGTGTGAACCCCGAGGGACAGTCATTCATACACTCTCCGTTGTGGATGACAAAGAAATTTTCATTGGGCAGGTGCACTTCCGAGCACTCCTTCATGGTTATGCACCGCCAACCCTCGAACATGAAGGTGCCGTCAGGACATTCGGGCACGCAGCGACCCTCGTGTTTGTAATGGATGCACGCCGAGCAGGCCATGTCGTTGTTGGGTTCCGAGCAGCCCCCCAGGCACTGGCTGTGGCAACACTCCCTGTTGTCTGTGCAGGCCAACTTGCATTGCGGAGGACACACTGGGGTGGACAAGGGACACACATGAGAAGGACATCAAAAAATGTCAGACAGACTAAAGAAAGGCTTCAGCACATACTATTTCGATGCACATCTGCTTTAAATACCCATAAACGTTAATTAACTGTAATCTAAGTTACCTATTTTTTTAAACAAAAAGAATGAAATCCAATAAACTATTGTAAACACAAAATATCAGCCACTCAGTAAAGCGAAGGTGTTTGTCACATTTCCTCAACCCTTCTAATCTAACTGTAAGCATCATATCCTTACAGCATTCTGTTTATTTTATTGTAATTCTTATTGGTCCCATATTGGCATCAGGTCACAGATTTTCAGCCTTTTCCATCCACTTTATGCATCCTAAAGAACCGATAAAATGGTATTTTACTTTGGCTCACCGACATCAGACATCAGATTTTTAATACGTAAAATATTGTTTTAATTTGTTTAGATAAAAATAATATCTAATTAAATAGAATATTCTTTACTATTATTGAAAGATAAGAGTTGATTTTCCTAAAAGTAAAGTCCAAATTATCATCATAATTTGTTTTTGGTCTACTATTAAAGTAAACTTTGCCTGCTTTAAATTTCTGCATGTTTTATTCAATTTACAGAATTTATTTAGGTTGTTACAACTTTCCAGACAAGACAGATAAATTCAGAAGACAATTTTAAAGAGTTCATCTTCTGATTCTGATACATTAAAACAGGTATTTCAAAATGTGAACCGTACTGGATATATCAATTTATAATTTTCAATTACGGGTAAATAAATGATGTGCAAAACAAAATAATATAGGCACAACATTGCTTATTGTCCAAGAAAAATAAAACTCTCATCTCTTTAAATGAAGGTAAGTAACTGTAATTTTAATATTAATGCTTACATATTATTAAAAGTTACAAGATTTGAAAAAAACAATTAAACTGAAACGTTTACTCAGCCAGTCTATTCCTAAAATTCCTAGTTTGTAATGCAGTTGTACCGCCACTACTATAATGAGTGCATTTCTGAGGTTTGGCTCATTCCCTTTACAAACATGAAGGGGAGAAGATAATCAGAAACACGCCTTACTGGAGCCGTTTCACAGACACATCTGTAAATCTGCTTGTACATGCATATTTTGGATATGAGGACAATCTTACCCTGTAATAAAAACTCTCAACAAATATTGTTTGGAGGATAGCGGAACAACAAGTAAAAGGGTTTCATCAGTTAATATAGTGAAAACTTTAAAGGTTGACAGACTAAACGGAAAGAAAAACGGAAAACCAACCAGATTAAAATTAAAGGGAAGACATTTCTAATAAAACAAAAATTATGTAAACAATCATCATCAGTGTGGCAATAATTTGTTTAGAAACCAGCCGTACATATTAAAGCCTGGTTTATACACGCTTTCAACAACGTTTACATCTCAGAAATACATTTCCTTCTGTTATCTACAAAGAAATGTCTACAATTCTAATATTGTTGTCATTTTATAATAATTAATATTCAGTTATAGAAGAAGAAAGCCTAGTTGCAGTTTGAATAAAACTGTTTCTTTAAAGCAAGAAAAAAATGGCTTATTTCCAGGTTTAGAGAAAATAAGTGTGGGCTGTTTCAAATTAGATTTAAGCAACAGTACTATCAGATGTTTACTAAGCATCACTGAGAAACAGAAACAGAACAATATGCGGCCATTTAATATAATCTTCAACCAACGGGGTATTTGACAAACAGTGCTTGCTGAAGATTTGGCCACTTTACATGATCAGCAATCTACTAGTTTTCAATAAACTTTAAAATATAACTGAAAGACAGGAACAAGGGCGTGTTTGTCAATAGTCTTAACCACTTATGTTAAATATGTTTGTCTTCCCTTTTTGAGGGAGAGGACTGTTTCTTAATATGAAAAAACAGTGTAAAGCCTGTTTAAAGGAAAGCTTTACAAAACGTAAATAGAGAAGAAAAGCTATGGAAAGCATCATTCTTCATTCATCATTCAGAGGAAAAAAACAGCTGAATACCAACATGCAAAGCCATAACATAAAAACTATTTTAAAAAGGTCCAACCTGACACGTTTAAAAGAATTAAACATGCACATATTACACTTGACCCTTACTTTATGTTTTAAAAGCAATTTCAAAATAACAAATTCAAAAATCTTTTCTGGTACACTAAGAAAGTTTGAGCAACGTCCTGTAATAAAAAATAAGCAACTCCATGTAAGAATGGATGATTACAAAGCATCTGTAACAGCACACTTTGAAAAGTACAAGTAGTACAATCCCAGATTAGACTGCTTTTTTTGTTTTGTTTTTAGAAAAAATTGAATATTTCATTTGGTTGTGGCTGCATATTGGCAACATAGGAATAAAAAACCAGAGTAAAGAGGAAACATCAATGTTTGTGCTATAAGAGACGACTATAGTTGTTGTTTATATGTACTTATTCCAATTTTGCCTTTGTTAAGGAAATACTATTATTTGTTAAATGGGTGTTTTAGAATAAAATTGCCATCTGTCCTTAAAAATAATAAATCATCAACTTCTAAGACAGACATGTAAGCAGGTTTTGCAGTTTTTAGTACACCTTATATTTAGTATAAATATTAAATGACATTAAAACATGAAGCCTTGTAATGGATTAATTTATGTTTTGTTTCTTGCATGGTTTGTTGAGCAACACAAAAGCAGTAGAACAATTGCCTCAAGAGCGGAGGCAACTGTACAGTAGTTATACTTTGGCGTGTGGAAAAGATATTGCGCTGCGGTGGAACTAGTTTTAATATGTACAAAAAAGGATGACTCTTTATTTCCTTTGAGGAATGAAAAGCTTGGTAACTTTTTTGTACATAAAGGCCTGGTTGATTTATTTGGTGGTGTCCAGTAATTCTTTTTTTGTTACTGCAGCATCAGATAACAAAACACACTAGTTCTCACATAACAGCTGGAATCTGATTGGAATTACTAGGCTGACGTCAGTGTGGTTGGCTGAGGAAGAGTAGAGTTTCCCATTTACAAACACCGAAGGTAAAAAAAAAAAAAAAAAGACAGTATGGGGTTCATTTTCTTGGAAACCCACCAAAAGGGGGCAGCCAAAGCAAACTTCAATGAGCCTTCTCCTTGAAGGTTGTCTGCTCCCTCTGTATCATTTTAACAGATTCCTCAATGCAGAAAAATCCCAAACATGCATGTCTTTTGCCAAAGCATAGTGGATGGTGCGATGGGGGGTAGGGGGGGAATCACTGTCTTAAATCCATATAAGTCGACTGTGTTTCAGCGCACGACCAAACAACCCCCTGGTATCAAGGATACGAGCTCCTATTTATAGATGCTCCTAATGCAGGCGTATTTCCACACTTCAGCTCACGCATAGCGATGCAGGGGAATAAAAGGAGTAAGACTTCCTAACAAGGGGTTCCTCTGAACAGAAGGCGTCAGCATCCACGTTGTTCCTTAAGTAGATGACCAGAAATAAATGTGATACATCAGAAGGCTTGATCTTAGACCAATTGTAAGGTCACACAGTGTTACATCCAACAACCGCTGAAAGATCAGACCTCAAACTCAAGTGGTGGGAAAAGAAACAGTCACAATAATCTGAGCCGAATACGTCAAACCGTTGAGAGTGGGGGTAGGGAGGTTCAGCATGTTGTTCTCCTCATCCAGTAGTTACACAACTCCCCTCCCTCCTGCTCTCTCCGTGAGCAAACACAGCCAGGTCAGACACCAAAACCCAAGCATCAGCCTGCCCCCGCTGTTTACCGGAGCGCAGCGACACACAGATCCCCTGGGTACGTTTCATCTATCGTAAACAAGACAGCGGTGAATACGGGAGTTGAAGTCCGCGTAGCCAGTTTGCTGCTACTGTGACCAAAGTCAGGAAGCAACTGAAGGACAGACAAGTCTAGTACAGCAGCGGTCGTTATCCCAAAAGGTGTTGTTTAGTTGCAGGACAATGTGAAGTATGTCGAAAATGCTGGAGGTCTCAGAGGAGCGAACATAGAGAATATTCATCCCTAGGATAACTCCAGGAAATACCACAGAAATATAAGCGACATAGTTTTACTATAAGCAGTATTACAAACAAATAATTGTATGAAGCAATTTTTTTCCCCAACTGTCTACCATACAAAGCTTTTTTAATTATACATTTCAAAAGGGGTTCAGAGTAATACGAAACATGACTCTTCAGCACACAGGACGCAAGATTTCAACACAGCCGGCCACTAGACGGCTTAATTGTTGAGAAGTGTTTACCTGAAATAACATCTCCACTTTAGTGTCAGGACACAGTCAGAGCACTTATGTATATTCTGCAGATTTCACTGCAAATTCAAACAAAGCTGTCCCTATATTAAGAGATGTGTATTTCTTACGTTCTTTTTTTCTAGTGTTGCTGTCATTAAGTTTAACATTTGACATGCTAACTGAGGCCTTCAGGGTACAAGATGGAGCTCTTGGGGTTTCTGCAGTCGTCTTGAAGCGTTAAAGGGTCTAACCCCGAGGTGAACTTGCAGGGATGTTCTCTCCTGGGAGGGCTCTAACAGCTTTGAATGATTTTTCTAAAGCTAAATCGCTCCTATTGTTAAATCCTGCACAAAACATATTGAAAAATCGCCTTAGTCTGTTAGTGTCCTAATTTGGCCTACATTGTGATTATGTGGTCCCGAAGGCTGAAACCAACAGCTATGCAGAGGGGGCCGAACGCCAAAACATACTTCTACTTTTAACTCAACTTTAAGAAACATCCTGTCAGTTTATGCAAATGAAATGAATATCTGAACTACGTAGAAGGAAGTTTCCCCTCAATTAACTTCCTGTCTGAAACATGCATAGCATTGTCAAGTTCCTCTTCTAGAAAAGCAATGTTAAAAAACAGCCAAATAACAATTGCTTACCTAAATACTGTAAAAACATTTTATCAATTAAAAAAAACGGAATTATTCTTTGTTGAATACAAGCTAAAAGATCAAAAAACAAAATAACCAAAAAAACCATTGAGGTGTCGGTCAAATAAGTGACACCCGGAAAGTCCTCGCAAATTATTGACTGATCATTAAAACTTCCTATTTTACCTTAAAAAAGTATGTTTCATAAAAGCTGACAAAGGCAGAAAATGATCATTTAAATTGTTGTTTCTGTAAAAAGAAATCTGTTCTTCACAAACAATGCTACTTTACTTTTAACATCAATAAATAAATACTTACTTAAATACTTATAATACAAGCTGAATGATATTAGATAATTAGATAAAGTTATTATTGCTTCCAACAACTTTATCTTTGTGTGTTGTGGGTATAATTTTACACACTATCAGCATGCAAATTCTATATTTATAATGTATGTATATAAAATAATGACCAACAAATATTGTTTTTTAAACATTCCTCTGCATTTATCACCAATGCACAAACTGATATTGTGATGATGATGATGATGATACATTGTGCAACCTTTAATCTGAAGCCCATCAATTGTCAATATATTATGAGGATATCCCAAGACATCTTAAAGTCAAAGGTGCTGTAGGAACACACACATACAACGGAGCAATATGTCCAAACCTAGCTCTTGTAAAGAGGTTTTGTCCCTGGCTGTTAAATTCCAGAGTGGAAGAAGTCTATAAAATCGCGTAAGATGAAAGGATGAGGACACCAATGCGGCAATGCACCTTATGAAAATTCAAGTCATGCCCTGTTTGCTTAAGTGCATGCTGTCTTATGTAGATGGCTGCACAATGCCTTCGCTTAGATGCCGGCGACATGTTTACAGCCAGCGTGCCACTTTCACATCTGCACGCGTGTTGTAACGTGGAAATGGAAACTATGCTAAAAATCGCAGATTATATCCTTTAACCAATCAGTTAGAAGTGTCAGTCACAGTAAAACACACAAAAAAAGGGCAGATGAAGGATTACATTTTTCTTTCTCCGTGGCATATCAAAGCGCAGCATGTTTTCCCTGTCATAGAAGATAAGTTGGAAGCGTGACAGACTGTTGGGAAGTCATTCATTATTCACGTTGGGACTATGGGAGAGAGGGGGAGAGAGAAATAAGTGGGTATAGGACTGGTGGTCTGTGAAGAGGAGGAGGAGGAGGAGGAGGAGGGTTTAACTGATTGCTATCTGTTGGACCAATAGCAGCCAGGTATGGGAGGTCCTAATCCCAGTGATTGACATGTTATTGAGTCTGAAGCTGAGATGGTAAACAAGTCCTCTCTTGAGCAGGCGTTGGGAGGGGGAGTCGTAACCATAGTGATTAAGCATTGCTTTTGCACAGATTCAGAGGAACCATAACTTACAGGACTCCTCGAACAGCCTGGCACAACAAGCTCACGTCACAACAAGCTGTTGTTCCCGCAAATAGGCCTAACGTTTTCATTGTGAGTGAGTTAATTAGCTTTATTTATAAACAGGAAATGTTTGTTTAAGTTGTAATAAAGTGAAATAGATGATAGTTCGGCTACATTTCAACTGATAAAGACATCAAAACTGTGTAGTTCACAAGAAGAGAATATAACTGCTGGAGCTTGCTTTGAAACATAAAAATGCGTGTGAAAAAGTGCTCGCTCCTCAAGAATCTTTGCTTTGTTTGTCACATTTATGTGTTATGGATCAAACAAATGTTATTAAACAAACACATTTTTTTTAAAATACAGAAATCCAAAGCAACCTGGCCTGAAACTAAAAATTCTGGTAGATCACCCTTGATGCCAACATTTAACACTGACAGTAACAGTCTTTTCTGTAGAGGACTTTTGGTCCATTCATCTTTGAAGCATTGTTTTGAGTTTTAGACTCACCCCCACTCCCCCAGACCCAGTTATTACCAGAATTTGCTTTTCCCTCAAGGTCCAAAATCTACCCTCTCTCTTGAACACATTGACTATCTAAAAGAGAGCCAGGTTAGTTTAGATATGTTCGTTTCATTAAGAAATGAAATCACTATAACTGCATCTTGTATTTACAACAGTTACATGACAAAAAGAAACAATTGCCAGCAATGATGTCATACTGATATCGGATGGAAACATGCATAATACTTTAAATAGAACTGGCTATAGATCGATCGATTGATTGCTTTATTTCACGGAAATTACAAAGAAAAAAGACAGTTTTAAATAAAATCCTCAAGAGGAAAGACTATGGGTTTCAATTTGCACGTTACAAAATAACAGATGTAAAACAAAACCTCCTTAAAATTTAAAGTGATAAGTTCCTTTTAGACATAAGACTTCAATAAGACTTTTACTTTTTGTTTCCTGCTATAATCTGTATTTTTTTTGTTTGTTAGTTTTAATTTTTAGTAGCAAGCCTGGCCCAAATACTTTAGCAATATTTATCGTATGTATTATCTGAAAACTGAGGGCTGGTGAGGTTGTCAGTTGGGTCTGAAACACAGACAGAAGTAACGGTCTCAGTTCGGGTCGTGCGCTGGAGAACAGTTCCGCTATGCTGATTGGGAACCTTTTAAAGGAATGATGATCTGTATGGGGAGGGTTTTTGCACCTAAACAATAGCCTTGGAAAGCTGTGGAAAAGTCAGAGGGTGATACTGACTGCAGGGAAAGCTGATAATAAATTCTGGTACACACCGTACGCTAGAAAAAGTCCGAATAGGTAAGAGTTACATATTAGGAGTGTTGGTATTGCGTACCAGTGCGTACCACACCACTTAAAACACTGACCACACTTGGCTAATCTTTGACTGATATTTAAGTTCTTTTGATGATCAGAAACTTGCAAGTGTGACAAAAAAAAAAGCAGAAACCAAATGAATCATCGAGGATGAAGATAGGATTTCACAGCGCTACAGGTCCAATTAAATGTATTCCTACCTAACCAACATTTCACAATATATTCACTCTGCTGCACAACACACACTGCTCTGTTAGGAAATAACCAAGGTGAGGTCAGGTTACAAAGTCCGTAGAGTATGTAGCCGGGCAGCCGCATAGTAGCAAGCATCACAGGCTACTGCAGATGGAATTGTGGCCTGAATCCCATCTCCCTCCAAGCCCAACTCCCTGAGCTGCATCAGTCCACATCCTGATCCAGAAACCCGATCTTCCCCAGACGCAAGCCAGCGCCGAACCCATTGTACTAGTGGATCACTACAGACACTTGTTTAAACCACATCCGCCCAGACGAATGAAGAAAAAGATCGCTTTCTCCAACTCACAGCCAAAGGAAAACCGCATCACAGACTCCTACTACTGCTACAGCGGATAACACTCTCAAGTGCTGGGATGGGCTGATCTAATCTAAGGTTGTGTTTATCACATTTAGGGCTACATTCGCCTAGCTGAACGAGTTCAGCCAGAATGACCGTTCTGCTGACTGGAGTGGGTTTTGTTTGGAAGGCGTAAGCTAAAAGTGATTTTCTCATGCGGACAGTAGGCTGGGAGGAGATGGACTGTGATTCTGATTCACGGAAATGTGTGTGACTGTGTCTCCCACTCACTTTTGCTCCCATGCCTTCTAAAGAGCAGCAATGTGATTTTCACACAACTATGCGCTGGTCTGTGTGTTCAGGCATGTGTGGCATTTCCCTTCCCTCACTTGAGTTTAGTCACAACAACAACAACACATGCTCACCTTTCTTTTGGCCCAGAGGGTTTGGCCCGAAATGCAGCTGTTGTTGATTGAGCCTAGTTGTCAAAAGGGCAGAGGTATTGAGCACCTTTATTTATGCAACATCTTTGAGCTTTTGTCTCTGCAGTGGTCGGAAAGTATTACGTGTGTAATATTAAAACATTGGAAAATATGACTAAGAAGATCCATTCAAAGCAATGTGCTACAAACAAGCTGAGAAATGCAATCCTAACAGACCATCTCATAATATTTGGCTACAAAAGAAAAAATCATATAATCCCCGGAATCTGTGATCAATTTTCATCTAGAATATAATTTAAATAAACTAATCCGGTAAAAACCTCAAGATGCGGTTCACAACTGATCAGACAGTTCAAATGGGACCAAGATGTTTAATTTTATTCGGACCTGACTTTCTGTGGGCTGGAAAATATCTAAGTCCTAGCACATCTCTCCTTGGAGTCTTATTTGTAGCCCAAACAGCTCTTAGCAGAAAACCCTTTGTTAAACCAGGAGTCTGTCCAACTTAGTTTGAAGATTGACAAAGACTATAGAGCCACTGCAGCATGAAGTCCCGAGCAACTGCTGCTCCCTCAGTTTTTTCCTCTGGTTGCCGAAACAGCACTAACACCGGAACAAGCAGAAAAGCACAGCGCTTCAAAATGAACTCTTTTATGTATAATTGTCACAATTTCAGTTTCCAAACTCATTACAGCAGATGAATCTTTTACTAGCAACATTTTCACTTTCAACACTCTGTGGTAAAAGCATATATTTAGTGTGTTGCATAGAGTCTTAGAGAACAGATGCTTAAACCTGACACATACGATAGTGCCAAGCATAATAAACATAACTAAGACTTTTGGATGAGTTGTAATGACAGATTAGTTGGAGCGTAGAGAGAAAAATATGGATTTTTATCCCAACTGATAAAACTATAACATAAAGTGCTTCATAACGTATGAATTCTTAACACATCACAATAATTTATATATGACATATTTGTTACGGTTTTTTTTTTTTTCTACTTTTTGACTGATATATGGAAAAAAAATTTCCATTGTAAGTCCTAAATTCTAACAAGGCTTAAATAGAGATACTCTGTTATTTTAGTTTATAAAGTTGCTTCCTTGCCAGTGGGTAAACACAATGAGGGTGACATAAACCTCCTAATTGCATTCAGAGTCTAAAAAGTAAAGGGGAATAAATTGAAGATAATTTTCGAAAACTATTCTCTTTTACAATATTTTCTTCTGTATTTTGTGGTGTTTCCTTAGTTGAAAAATGCTTTTTTTAATACCTAACTTCCTATATTTGCTTCATGAAACGCATGTTTCCTGGCAGTGCTGTGTTGGCCAAGGTGTTCTCTTTTTTCTGTTAGTTCGGTAACTGTTTGGGAAGTTATGGGAGAGAGCTGAATCAGGCCGAGTCTTTAAAAAACGACATGGCAGAAAAACATAAAATTAACAACTCAACGCTCAGTTTGGCTTTGATTCCAGATATCTGGAGATGCAGTGAAGCAACTCAAGGGGAACCTTCAGCCTCTTTTAACAAACACTAATTTCCCAAATACCACAGAAGTTTAACAAACATCTTTTTGGCTCTCGTTGTTTCAGCCAAAAGTTTTCAGGAGACCACATGCATGACTTAATTTTTACATTTTTGCTCTGTCTTCAGGCCAGCCTGTAATCGTCTGAGCATCAGAATAGTGGTGTCTCAGATGCCAGGGCCTATTTTTTGTAAATGATCATGTACAACTTTGCGACAAATGTTGCCCAGATTTTATCCTGGCATACCGTCTGGCACGGGTCCTCTATGCTGGCACGATGTCTAAAGCTATAATGACACACATCTTTTTTTAACATCGACTTCAAGGAGGTCCTAGTTGTGAATAAAAGTAGCAGCATTTGCCTGTAAACGACTTTTTAAATTAGTAAAATACGTTTAACCCACCATGTATTCCAGTTTAAAATGTAGTTGTTTTCCTGACAAAAAAAGAATGTCATACACTTTAAGTATAGAAATGTAGCTATACAAGTGGCACCTCCAATTTACATAGTAATTTCTGTTTGAATGCTGTTTTCATGTTTTTCAGGTCACAGTGGTTGGTTGTTGTAAAAACACACCACAGTAAAAATGTTTTGCTCTCTTGTTTTCCCTCAAGCATGAGCGATGTCCGCTTTTTTTTATTGCAGTGGTATCATTTTGGTTCATGTGAATGACCCTTGTGGAGAGAC
>JAVLVB010001174.1:973768-992920 GCA_032876305.1 Orestias chungarensis
ATATATATATATATATATATATATATATATATATATATATATATATATATATATATATATATATATATATATATATATATATATATATATATATATATATATATATATATAGTATATAATATAGCTTTCCTATATAATCTACCTTTCCCCTTTATTAAAGCTGCTCCTTGTTTTAAAAACTTACTATCTAGTAAATACTTGCAGTATATATCAGTGACCTGGGTTTCATTTCATTCCTTTACATTAAGGTGACCTAAAGCATCCTTTTGATTCAACAGAAAGCTAATACAGCCCACAGCTTATTCGTATTATCAACAGCACGTGACATACATGAACAAAGCTTTGAATATAATAGAAGCCGCTTTTCGCAAGTCCTTGAGTGAACTGGGAGTTATGTCAACCTTTCGTAAGTTTTACTCACAAGCTCAGCATTGACACAGCTTCACAGTTTCAAACCAAGTTATAGTGTTAATGAGATTTCACGATTACAAACGTCTCCAGTTCTCTTCTGGCCCTAAAGACACTGCAGTCACTAAATGGAAAGGTGAAACCATAGGAGTGTTGAACTGCAGGCCGAGATCTAATCTCTACCATATTAGGTTTGGGACAGATGCAGAGCAGCTACATTAACAACTATGAACTGGACTCAAATGCTTCAAAAGCCAGGCCTAAACTGCGAAGTCTGTTGTTTGCAGGTTTTGGACAGGTCAGTGATTTAAGGTCATAATCTAGGGAGCAGTGGCCATTTTTGGCTTAAAGTGTCAGAGCATGAACAAACCTTCCTTTTGTCTTTACTTCCACAAATAGCAAATGAGGACAAATAAAATGAATGATAAAGGAAAGCGGATGAGCTTTAAACAGGACTTTAAAATCCTGTTGGATGTGGGTGATTGAATATCATTATCCTTAAGACTTTTTTTAATTATTGTCTTTACAGATTTGTAAAAAATGACTTTTCTATTACATATTAGGAATACTCAGTTTGTTATGTAGCTTTCTGAACCTTAGCAAGGTCAGCAGGAAAGAAAGAGAAAGAAACATCCATCCACTTAAATGGCATGGGGGTTTGGATTGGCGTTCATTTACACTGAACAAATGCAGTTTTGTTTAAACCCGTAAAGAGTTTTAAGTGGACAACGGCACACTTCATTATCAAACTACTGCTGAAGCTAAAAACCTTACGCCACCATTGATTAATAAACACAACGCTTGTCTGTATAGCAAAATAAATGGGATCACAGCCCTTTGGTGCAAAAACACATGTATGTACCTCTTTTATCAAATACTCTCTAAGTGAATTACCTTCTAATGAAGTCCCATCTTATTAACATTTGTTCATGCCTTTTCTTTCTACTTTATATGAAAAATGAAAATCTGATTTATCAAAAGAAACATTTACATAATAGATGGTTATGCTAATCTGCATACAATGGACAATGCTGATACAATAAACATAATTTTAAAATGTATTCTCACAAATGAAATT
The DNA here is from genome assembly GCA_032876305.1 of Orestias chungarensis. Taxonomy (NCBI): domain Eukaryota; kingdom Metazoa; phylum Chordata; class Actinopteri; order Cyprinodontiformes; family Cyprinodontidae; genus Orestias; species Orestias chungarensis. The sequence continues at coordinate 975,255 of JAVLVB010001174.1, forward strand.
GTGAGAAATTGAATTTTTCTAAATATTTTGTTGAACAAAGTAAAAAAAAACGTTTTTGTTTCCTTATTTTAGCCATATTGAAAATGTATGCAAAAGTGACGGAATCAACTGAATTCAAACAAAACACTTTGAACCTTATCTTTGGACTTAGACTAAGATATAAGACAAGCACATTTCTACAGTACCGGTATTTCAATGGGATTTCCCGTGAGCAGTTTAAGTTTAAAAGAATGTGAATTACATAAACGTTTTTGATAGGAGAGTAGACCGTATGATTGGATGGAAATAAACAAATATTCTCACAGCTCGACACATTCTGCTTACAATATCGTATTTAGTCAATGCCGGTGCACAAATGATGGGAAGCCAGGCGAAGAGCCCGTTTGCTTTGTCTCCGATGATAATGTTTAGCTATTTTCATGGCCATAATTTTTACTCTACAGAGAGCCCCCATCACAACGTTTGGAGCTGCATTTAGATCATGTGACCTAATAGAAGCAGACCTTTTCAAACAATTACAGGAGTTGTTTTAAAGAGATTGCATCCATTTCCTGTGACACAAAAGTCCTCATATCTGGTAAGATTGGAGACCAGGAGATAGAAGTGGTGTTCAGTTCAGGATCGCATCCCTCCCTGGGAGATTAGCTCCTAGTCGGATTAAGGAGGAGTCAAGGCACGCAGCAGAGGTAAAATGTCATCCCTGCACCGCAGGAAGTAACAGGAAGTAGGAAGCACACATCACTTTGAACATTTGTCAGATAGGGGGTACAAGTCCGCTGTATTGTGTATTATGCTGTTTAGAGAGCAAAAACAAAAAGGTTTTGAATGTATAGCTTGTCCATTTAATACCATTTTTATGTAATGAGTAACTCCCCCAGCGAGAGCACTCAAAAAGAATAGGGTACCAGAGAAACACTACACAGCTCAGAGACGACAAATACCAACACCAAGACGACGAAATGGGCACAAAGAACAAGACACCTCCAACTAGAGGAAGTGCTAATCCCCCACCATGTCAAACACAAGACTTCCAAAAATGATCAAAACAAGAAGCCCACACTTTCTCCCCACCAGAGAAACAAAGAACCTCATTGTAAAATGTTATGGCACATTCACAGCCAGGGGACACATAAAGAGAGTTTAAAAACTATGGGCTTTCGATCTTTCACTCAAGGCGGCAGACAACTCTTTCATTCATCTGGAACATTTATACAACATTATGGTGCTCTTTTTACCCCCCGCTGTTGTTACAAACCCCAAAACAACTCTAGCAGAGAGAGAGCAATACCAGTATAACACATCTTAATGATTGTACAAAGCAAGAATTTTTCACACAAAAAAAACAAAAAAACATCACAAGCAACTATTTTTGTGGAAGTTTTAAGGTAGATTTACTTTTTATACGATAATTCTTATTTTGAGATCAGATGAAAAAACCTTACAACACCACAGCATGAACATAATAAGCAGAGAAATGCTCCATTTTGTAGTTCAAATAAAATCAGTTACCAAATAATAAAAAATAAAAATACAGAAATAAATAGCAAAAAATTGTTAAAATTGATCTTTTTTATCTAATAATACAGCTGAATCCAAGTGGGTTAAGAGGGGGCGGTTAATATCGAGTTGAACATATCTTGTCCTCACTTTGAGCCATTCCATGACAGCGAAACCATGACAGTAAAAAGGAGGAATCACACCTGTTAGATCAGTAATTTCCACCAGGATGCTTTTTGATAAACATACACAGTCACGCGCTTCCCAACAGCTGCCGCTGGATCGAACAGCTACATGTAGTTAGGGGACAGATAGCTGGCTGAGAGAGGGAATGGAAGCCCACAGCTCAATCAATGAACAATCAATCACACACAGCAAGAAGGAGCAAACACAGGAAACAGGAGGCCATATCCTTTAACTACCTCTCAAAGGACAGCCATCAAAGAGCCGGCTCTGACTTCGGGCTTTTTTCCACAGCCAACTATTACTCTTGTTATGACCCCTCTCAGAGGAGCTGTCTCCGTGTCTGTGTGTGTGTGTGACTGGTGCAATCTGTTGCTGCGGGGTCCAGAAACTCTTTGGAGTTGAGCACAGAAGGAAAAAATAATCTGAGATACTTGTTTTTGGTCCAAAAAATCAGAATCAGAAAATTAGTCAACATGTTTTTTAATGTTACAAACTCAACTGTGCCGGTCAGCTGTTTACCACTTAAATTTGTCAGAACATTTTTCTAATTAAAAACCTGAACTACAAAACCATGCATATATTTCTTAGATGTGAGACCATACAGATAGTATACGCTAAAAAGAAGAAAGCGTTTTAATATATTATAAAGTTTTAATTTACATTTTTTATTTTATATGAAGTCAAGTTAAGCACAGAGTTGCAAGAAGCTTCTCAAAAGGAAGTTGTATTTTCAATAAATGTCATTACATGTCTGGATTGTTTAGTTTACGAGCAAGGAAAATGTGATTTTGAGCAGGAAAAAACCCCGTCAAAGTACTTTTTGAGCCTTGACCTTACAGTTTTTGTAACAAGATGTTGCATATCCTCTATTATTTCTTGATGGAAAGTGCAATCTCCTCACCCACCACCTGTTGATTAAGCTGGTAAGATAAACTGTTCTGGAACCGTTGAATATCTGTACAGTTGAATTGTTAGAGTTTAACAGCTCTGAGCCTTCTTTTTATCAGACTATTATACAAAAACAAGGTTCCATTTGTCAATTGTATTGTAAGACAGACTGCTACAGGAGATCATTCCAGGCAATAGCCATTAGAATATACAGCAAGTTTTTGAAGAAACATAATCAAGTCAAACATTGAATTTCTATTTGGGTGTTTATTTTGGTGTTTGTTTTTTTATTTGAATTCATCTATTTTATCCTTTTGGGCTTACAAACTTTTTTTTGGAACATGCTAAATTCTAAATTTTAAGCATTTTTTTTTTTTTTAAACCACAAAGTTACATTTATTGTGCACACAATGAAAATGTGTAAAAGTATGTATAAAACTAAACATGTTCACTTTTATAGTATTCTTGAAAAATAAAAATATATTCTTGAACTGTAAAATAAATACTTGCAATAAGAAAGTAATAAGGAATGCATTGTCTTCATTTTTATTTTTAATCAACTTTGTATTAAGAAAATACCTGAGCAAAGGTGTCTATGAAAAATAAGCTATTTTATAGCCACAACACATCATTTTTGTACACCCTTGTCATTCCTGCACAGAAGAATAATGTCACATGTAAGGATAATTTTATTCACCTGAAATAAGGGATTTGCAAACACAGATTTTCATTTCAGACCACAAGAAATGCGCATAGATTATTGATTAAAAAAAATGTAACTGGCAGAGTTAATGTATACTGTAATGATTAATAAACACTATGGCTATCCTCACTGCACTGAGCTGCAGCAACAGCATGCCCTTCTCTGATTCCTCAAACTGTGAGTCAGCTCTCATTTGCTGGAAAAACTGCACTCATAAACAGCACTTCCTGCATACTGCTTCATAGATAACAATAAGCTGATGGCATCACTATGGTGACACAAGGATTAACAATCCTTAACCTCTTTTAAATCATATTAATGCTATTTGTAACCAATTAACCAGAATCTAATAAGCTTGCAGCGTGTGTCAACAGATATCCAAAAAAGATTTGTCTTACAGCATAAGCATTACACAATGAAACAAACAGTTGACCCTTCTCCTTGGACCCTCTTTTACGCCCCTTACGTGATGGGCCAAATGCTCCCCAACTGTCCAAAGCGACTGAAGGACAGCCATCCCACCATTGTATCTGAGGTATAAGGGTCAGGATTGGATAGCTGACAATGAAAGCAAAGTGTGTCTGCAGAACAATGACTCCTGTCAAAAGCATCCACATGCCTCGTTTGAAAAGGAAAAAAAAGATACACTCACTGACCTGAAGGATCAGCAAAATGCAAAGTGTACCATTCAGTCATAAATGTAAATCTAACGATGCTGTAAATCTAACAAAGCTTTTCTATTTGAATAGCGTATAGAGTAACTTTGAGCAGCTGACTACTGTTTTAGCTGATGTGAATTAGAGCTTTTAAGTTACTGACTCAGTAACAGTGTCCACAGCATACACTGTTGTTATTATTTTGACTTGGCATGCAATCACTTAACAGAAAATGACTGAATACTTGATTTTCTAATCACCTGGACAGGTCTCAGGTTATCTATAACTGCCACAAAAAAAAAATCTAATTAAAAACGCTTTATTTTCTTTAGTTAGATGTTTAGTAAGCTTCTCTGTTAAGCCTTTGGGAATTTGAAGTAACAGTTGATCCTGTTGGGTGATGGAACATCAAAAAATAAATAAGTAAATCACTATAACAACACAAAGTATCTGTAATCTTCTAAGATGTTAAGAGATCGATGCAGTTTTGTTGTTTTCTCTCTAACCTCATGGCAGGTTTGTAGTGGCTGCTATGCGATCAGCCTCAGGTGAAAGCACAACCAAAACCTTTGCTTTTTGTTTCAGACTGCAGAGCGTTTCAGCAGAGGCCCAAACAATACACAAACCTGCACAGCTATATACACATACTTCTAACTCTACCACAAGCGCCTCTGAGCCGCGTCTTAACCACCCACATACATATGCACCAAACACAACCTGACCCGCCTCTCTTTCCCTCTCCCTCTCTTCTTCTTTCTTCCTCCTTTCCGTCTCTTGCACTCCTTTTTACACCCTCATTCATAAAATGTCCGCTTTGCAATTCCAGCTGCTGGCATGGAATTTATGGATGAGGGGTCAAGGGCAGCAACGGGCCAGGAGGGTCTTGTTTCTTTTGTCGTTTTTTCACCTCCAATCTTTTTACTTTCAACCCATCTCTGCCTTCCATATCTAAAGATTTGTCTGCCCAATTCCTTTTGTTCTTATATGTCAACCTTCTTGATATCTGTTCTCTTCCCTCAGCCTTCCGCCAATAGCCTGATACCCTGGTGGCCTTGGAAAGAAACTGAAGCTATGTGTTTGACAGAAAAAGGCTGGCGAAAAGCAGTTTGGGGGCAGGAGTAAAGCACTGCAACTCCTCCTCAGAGGCCAGGGAGAGGGGGTACGGGGACATTCTCAAGTTCCATCACTTGAACACGGACTCAATGTTTCTGCTGTTTTACCACATCACACAGACTTGAATGTAGACTTGTGTGCTAAGCTTTTTAAAGTGGCAAAAGACTTTTCTTCTTCATTTATAAAATTCCAGAAAGAGACATTTTTGTCCTCTAATGCAGATCAAGTTTGAAGTCCATGTTTGAAACACAGTTCAATAAGACAGGAAATGATAATTGTCAGTGCTTATATTTTTTGAATGTGTCAAAGAGATGTTAATTTGTTGTCCCTCCAACACCTCCCTGCAGTGTCTTCTGTTGTACACAATTAAACTTTTGCGCTGCAGCTGCCCCTCTCGGACATGTGCACTCAACTCCTCTGTTTTACTCCTCCCTCTCCTGCAGCCCCAAGATTAGGGGACAAGCACGAAGAGGAGGGAGAGCAAGAGTTGGGACCCCCAATGCTGGAATGAGTTTTAATTTGAGAAGCTGCAACTGCGATTTGTGTTTTGTTGTAACATCATGGATAACATGTGTTTCACCTGTATAACACAAATTGAGGTTGACAGTCTTTTTAATAACAAAGTTTTGGCCAAGGCAGCAGCAGACAACCGATTTTAGACTGAAATTTTGAAATGAACTCATGCAACAAAATTTCTTTACGGCTGTTTAATTATAATCAGAGAGACTAGGTCATCTAAGACACTCTGCAAATACTTTGAAAACACCTTTTCTCCAGTTCAGTGCTTGGAACAATGATATGGTAGAAGTTCCTTCGACAAAAAGAGTACATTCCTACAATATTGTGTTACTCTAGTTAAGCAGGTATGTTTGTAGAATTCCAAAAACAGCTTTAAAGATAAAGATATGCCACTGCTTTAGTCTTCTTTTGTACAAAACAGACCGGGCCACAACTCTGAAATATGCTATGAATCTAACACCGTGATTGACTAAGTATATCATTTCTAGACACATTAAAAAAGTACATTTTGTCCATAACCACATTTTAAACCTTTTTTTAAAGCATGGTTCAAAACCTTATTTTGTTTACTTAACCCAACCAACCTTATAAAGGAAAATATGTCAAATGGATGTATGCTGATTATCGTTAACACAGAAAACAATTACAGCAAGCACTTTTACAACAAAGATCAGAGGGCAAACCGTTGGTGAACTCAATAAAAGTAAAAAGGAAAAGGGTTTCTCTGATTATTTATGTATTTATTTTGTTTGAAATATTTTTGCTATTGCATTTTAAAATAAAAAATTATTGTAGATAAAAGGAAAGCCTGGCCAAAGACAGAGTAAAAGGACACAACATAGTTTACGCTAAGGCTAGAGCAGATAATTACAGAAGGCAGTAGATAAGCACACCCTTGTGGTGTCTGAAGCTGTTTTTAGTGAGCATAAAGTTTATCAGGTAATATAATACATACATTTGATTTTACTTTTAAAATCTAATCTAAAATTGATTGCATGTAGTCAACATTCCAAATGTATATTTGTAATTAAAGCAACTGATGTAGATTTTGAGTGTAAATGCAGTCTCATTGTAAATGTCAACCCCTCTCCCTCTAGCATTAGTTTAAAGTTACTTTTTACTGCCAATAAAGGTCTTGTGGGTGGGAAAGACGATGTTCCTGGAATAAAATGTTAAAAAGTACATTAATATAGTATAATAGTAAAACACAGAATCATTATCTGGATAAAGGTATAGATGAATGCCTGTGGTCCTATAAGTAATAATGTCGGTTAGAGCAATCCAGTCTATGTGAAGACTGCCAGAATTGTAATGTTTTGAATTAAAGTTTTTTTTATTAAAAGCAATCATTTGATAATGTAATGTATGATAGCCAAACTGGTCAAACTACTGAACACTTTCCACAAATTCCTCTATAGGTAGCTTATTTGTAAGATCAGCTTTATATCTTCCAATCTAATGCTTCAGCTGATATCAGCCAACAGCAAAAGGACAAACAAGTCCCAGCCCCCAACAGGCTCCAATCACAACTTGATGAACCCCCCCCCCACCCCCCCACACACAGTGCCTTATCCTATAAGCAAACACACTTATCACATGCACTTGACCATAGATGCCACTGGAGAGCTATGCCGCTAAAAGGCAGATTAGATCACATCCACACAGCCCGAACCCAGAACGCAGACCCACTCCAAGCACTCTCACCCTTTGCATGTCCCCATTACAAACCACGTCGCCCTAATGAGGTAACAGCCTTGCCAAAAAATGCAACTGCCAAAGAACATCCCTGTTCATATCTGAATAATGATGCAACTTTTCCCTTCACCTCCACCCCAAATCACACACCCTAACCCTTTCAGCATCCTTCTGCCACTGGTGCAATTGAAGCAGTGCATCTGCCAACCACAAAGACAATGCCAGTGATCTGAGTCTGCCTTTTTATGAGGCACCACATCCCCGCCCACTGAGGGTCCTGGGTCTTCGGGGTATGGGCCTGAGTCAGAACGAAATCGGGAGAACTGAAACCCTTCTCTGTGGCTAAACCAGACAACAAGACCTGAAGCCCATCAATGGGCCCCGACCAGATGGCACACGCCTCTTCCTTGCTCCTGCCCCAAAATGACAAAACAGAGAAGGAAGGTGTGTAGACACCAGAAACCTCTGTCAGCCTGCCTTTAATGTGGTGTTGATGTGTGTTGTATGTGAGTTCATTTGTTTGTGGTACATTTGGGATAGTGGAAAGCAAGTGATAATAGTTTGCTTACCCCACTCCCTAACTAGAACACTACATGTATTATTTAGGAATTAAATTGCTCCCCCACTACATGCAATTACTAGTGCCCATCCCCAAGACCATACATGTGCATGTCTTGAGAATGTTATCATTGAGTGAGAAGTTAGATTATTTAGGTTGTTAATAATATTTTGACACAGGATGAAGCAAAACTATGAAGATGTAAAATCCTTAATGGCCCTGCATGAGTGGTGGGGTGATGGAGTGGGCAGAGAGTGTGGAACAAATTTCTATCCCAGGGAGCCAGGTGCCCGGCTGACGCCAATGGGCACCCCCACTCACTGAAATCCATTGAGAGAAACCACAACTGTCACTGAGTAGATGACAGTTAATATTAGCCCTGAGGCCAGGGATGGGCACAGAGCCCTAAGAGCAGTTGCAACCACCACCTCAACCCCCTGGGCCATTCAAACCCCCAAAACCAAACCCCCAGTCCAATCACCATTCTCAGAAGCAAGAATTTACCAAGCTAAAGAGGGCACTTGACCAACCCTTTGGTACACCAGGATAACCACAGCAAGACTCACTGACCCTAGCTGCAAACACAATGTCACCCATCCAATGTCATACAGGTGGCCATGTAAGCCCCTCAAAATGGCAAACCGCGTAACAGAAATATGATAGTAAAGCTACCAAGGAGCATCATAGAAGAGTCACAGCACATACCACAAAAAGTCAGCAGGGGCACAGTGAGCAGCACATCTACTAGGTCAGTTACCCACATCCAACTGTCCAAACCCTCCAAATGCACCACATGCAGCCATCAGAAATCGACCTCCACTGTCACAAAAGCCCATCCTCAAGGGACTTCACAATAACCCCACCAACAGTGACCCTAAAGATGCTGAAAACCCATGGAAACCCAGAGGTGTTCTAAGTTATTTGATTAGGCAAACTGATGGAGAAGTTGTAATGTTAAGTACCAGTGACTTTGATAGGTCTTCACATACCTGGCACCAAAACCTGTTAACAAAGGAACAAAACCTTATTGTGTGGAATTGTCAGGTGTGCTACCGCTGCACAGTTGGTATACAAAACACATCCTGTTAAATTTCTACTTTATTTTTTATACAATTTAATAATCCCAGCAGCTAAGGGTTACCTGTAAAACATTATAAAAAATTATTGGTAACATGATAAGCACATTTTTTTATTTCAAGCTACAAAGTAACATTAGTTAGTAAACTAATGTGTATGATTTATTTAAGCAGTGGTTATATTATCAATGAACAGACAATGCCGTTACTAGTGTTTTTTGGCTACAGGCAGGATACTGCATTCACCCCCTCAGCCCACATGTCCCATCCCACGGAGGCCATGCTCAGCCCACCCACCATCCATCCTCAGCTTAGTTGCTTGCTTTTATTTCTACCCTGGTCTCAGTTCACTCCAAATTTCCACAGATGGGCACAGGAGTGTGGATGCGCGTTCAACTTTTAGTGTGCGTGCGTCAGCCATGCCACAGCTTGGTGATGAAAGCATCTGAGGTGGAGCTGAGGGACAAGGGAGCTGGGGTTTGTGCAGGGGGAAATGCTGTATCTTAGCCGGAAGTCAAAAAAAGGTTTTGCGGTAAACAAATGAACTAACAGCCAGGCTGTGCTGCTTGGTGTGGTTATGGCTGCCTGGCTATTTATATGTGTTCCTCCTTAAGAGAAGGAAGCAGGTCCTATTGGATCCAGATGTGAGAAGAAAAAGTTAACTGAAAGGTGACTGCAGGGATAAAATAGAGGCTTTTACTGCTACTGAAATGTTGCATAGAATTCTGCTATGTTTATTATAACGTAGACAATGATAACATTCCAATCATCCTTTTAAAGGATAAGTACTCTCCCACAGGACGACTGATGTATTTGTTGAATTTTGCACTGTTTTTTAGCAATAACCAAGAACTTCTTACTCTACACAAGCTAATACAAGCTTTTAGAAAGAGCAAGACTTTCAGCAGATAGGCTAAGTGGAGCACAACAATATTTACTGGCTGTACTAAACACTAATGAAAAATGTCAAATGAAGGCGAAAACATTTTTTTCTTATTTTTAAAACATTAGTAAACTTGTATGTTTGAATGCTCAGTTAACTTGATCTCTCACTGCAGCACTAGATACAAATAATTATTCATTGCTCATGGCAGAAAAGCAAAACAAAAACATTTGAAATGCTTTTCTCATATCATTTTATTGTTTAACAGTTAAATTGAAAGAGGAAATGGATAAAATTTCCTTTCATATCTAAAAAAAATCCTGATAAGTGCATATATTTCTTTATTAGTAACAATGTCGGTACTTAGTAAAAACAGCAAAATACTAGAGTATTTTTATGGAAAAAAAGTTACATAAAATAACTGTAGAACTGTGCTTCTGTTACTATCTTTGCATAAATATACTTCACTGGCTCAAGTAGAAGTGTGTTTGGTGAGATGTGGGATGGAGTAGGAAAGGTAAAGTACTCTTCTGAAAAACTGAGGTCACAGCCTCTGTAATTGGATAGCCACTAGCCCGTCACCAGTCAGCAATGAACCCACTGGTCTGCTTGAAGATCCATAAATGGATATCTGGGGTTGTCTACCAGAGATGTACCGATGAAGACAATGTGTGGGGGTAATGGGAGGTGTCTCTGAATAGTTTATTCTGAACCAGGCTAAAATGAGAGAACTATTTTCCTATTCATCTGCCATAATGAATAGGAATGTTAATACTTTCAGATCTGGTTCTAACACTGACTGCACACTTAATGGGATACGGATAGGGAAGGCTATTTTAAGAAATTACATACTGATCACTTGATCTGCTTTTGCGTTAGATATAGCTGCTGAACTGATTTGAACTGATTGACGCACGCCTCACCATTTAAAGGTTGCTTGAGGGCTTAACAAGAGTCATTGTAGGCTACCCTACCACGCAGACAAACAGGCTAGGGACCACAGTCAGCCCCTTTATATAGGTTAAGTTTTTACACCGACATCAGCCTACAAGAAGCTCGTATGAGGTCAAACTGCACTTTAACCAGAACATGCATAGGTTGACTTCATGCAAACAAAATTTTGTCTTAACACCAACTCCTGACTTTGAAGAATAGGAGAAGAGTATTTATTTGCAGCAACCGAAAATTAAAACTGAGATTTGCTTTTATTAGAACTCACAAAACTTTTTTTTTTTCATTTTACTGCGAGTATGCCCTTTCAGGACAATGCTCTAATTGTATGTCTTCCCTCAAACAACTCAGAAATTACTGATTCACTATATAAAGCAAGTTTTCAAATTAAGTAGCACTGACTGATTGACCTGCAATTGCTGGCTGGTATTTAAAGAAAAAAAAAAACTGTCATGTAAGATGTGATAAACTGGTTCCTGGGAATGAAAATCAAAGGTTTGCATTTGTTCTTTTTTATTCTTTGTTCATATAGTGGATTTTCTGTTCAGTCCCAGCTGTTCTCAAGGTAAATTATGTGATTAAAAAAACATTCTCATCCTGTTTGGAAAAAGGGCTAGTAGGAATGCTTTAAAGGAAGAAAAAAAGTAGGCTTGTACAAAACTTTTAATCTTCTTTTCTGTCTCCAAACCACAAAAACGCTGATTCTGAAGCACATTCCACTTATCCCCATGAGCTGCCCACTGAAGCCTCCTGGTACCCACTCTGCTGGCTCCCAATGCTGAGGCCACCCGCCGTGAGGGAAGCGGAGGATGGTCCGGCATTCCACAAGCCTACGTGCAACATGATAAAACCGCACAACAACATGCATGGAGGGGCATGGCCAGAGGGGTGCGTGCTTGTACCCTCAGAGTACACCCTGTCACATTCAATGACAACAACACACACTCATTTGAGAATAGCACACTTTGGCACAGTGTGTGATAGTGAAAATCCTTTGTGGTTTCTTTGAAAGATCTATTGTTACTGTTCGGTTAAAAAAGCCCTAGCACCTGGAATCTTTTCCACAACATGATCAAAACAGTTCTGAATGTTGGGACTGTTGACCAGTAAAGAATGAATTAGGTCTACTGGGCTTAGGTCAGTAACCAGACAGCCCACTCCTCTCCTAAGCCTGTGTGGCCAGTTGTCTGTCTGCATAAGCTTTGAGTGCACATGCCATACACAGTTCAGGGAGGGAGCAGTGAATGCTTTTAAACCACACCTACTATACCCTGCACCAACCGCCAAAATTAATTTTAAACTAGGCTTCCCTTATTGAAACTAACAGTTCTAGGCCTTCTTGATCTTGGAATGTCTTGGGACCTACTATGTTTCCATCCCAAGATATTCCAAGATCAAGAAGGTCTACAACTGTTAGTTTTATGTCATTGTTTCATAAAACATTTCTAAATGTTGGATATTACTTTAAGATGAAGACTACAGCTATAAGATTTACTAAGAAAAAAGTGAAAAACTAGCATGGTGGGACACCCAGTAAGATTGATCAAATATGGATCTGAATAAGAGACAAACAGGCTGTAAAAAAGCTAAAACAGTGGTAGCATCTAGGTTTGACTCTAACACAGCTCCAGTGATGTGCTATAGTGGTGATGTATGGTTCGTCAGCCATAATGACCACAGGCATGTCTGTCAAACTAATCTCTACAATAATGTAATAACATAAAGTTAACTTGCCTACAACTCAACACCTTCTGACTACAGTAAGTCGTTGGCTCCTTTCAGGAACTTTGGCTGTATGTAACCCTGTTTCATATTTTTATTTCAAACCCATTTAATGTTTCGCTGCTGTGCACTTAAACCATTGCGTATCATTTTAATCCCCTCTGCTCGTTAGGAGCGCCAGCTAGATAAGTATGGATACAAATAGCTTTAAAGATTTCCATCTAATTTATATTTTAAGAATTATTAAATTTTTTGTATTGACGTTTTTAAATGTAATTCTAGTTTGACTTGTGTTTATACTTCTACTCATTTTTGTCTGACATTATTACCCATGATCAAACAAAACACACCAAAAAATAAAAATAAAAATAAAAAATAAAAACTTTCTGCTGGTTTATATTATTTATCATGACCACATACGTAGGGACATTTTTCTTATTGTAGACTAAATAGATAACAGGGAACAACTTTACATTATTTTTTCAAAAAGAATACAAAGACTAAGCCTTGATCCACTAATAAATAATAATACTCATATAATACAGAAAATGAATAGATGGATGGATATAATATAATAATATATTATAATATAATATATAATACGTGATATAATGAATAACCTGACTTACAATAGCTCAAAACTAACAGAAAATATTAGATTAGATTTTCAGAAAAGAGGAATTATGTTAATAACCGAAAATATTCAGAATATAATGATAAAAAAATGATAACCAAAATCATACATGCTTTGATTTCATAATCTATAGCGATGCCATGGGGTAATACAGACTAGATTGTCACTCAGTGGCAAAAAGTACCTCTTTCCTGTACATTTCCTCTAATTTGAAGTCATTTATATCTACCTGAGATATAAATGCCTGTATTAATTGTCTTTGATAGCTGAAGGCCCAGTCTTGTCCTAAAGATGCGTTAACCAAACTCATTCTCCGAAGCACTGCAAGCATTTATTCGTGCAAAACATAACAGAATATGGCGATGTGCTCTTAACCCTACCTTGTCATGTGGACACATGACTGTTTTTGGTCTGACGTGACCTCCATGTTCTCATATTGCTGCAGCTGTCAGGGAAGGCCCAAAGCAGCCCACTGAGAAAGAACTTCCCTGACTATCCCACTCAGACATGTTTCGACTGCATGCACGAAGGTAAGCTGTGGAGTTGTAATGTTTTGTGGAGGTCAGTGAATTACTGCATTAAAACAGCCACATATTTCCAGAAGCAGCCAATGCTCTTAAAACTATGGGGGCCTTCTGCTATCACAACTTCAGAAAATGCAACACTAATATAGTGCTCAGGTAAAATACTTCTGGTGTTTGGCAACAGTTCACGCCTGGTGAATCTCCTCATTCCCTCACATTTATCTCAAGGCTGTTTTGTTTTTACCTATATTTTTAGCAAACTTTTAGAAACTGAAAGATGGATGTTACACTTTTTTTTTTAAAGGAGAAGATGTTATTTTGCTAACCATTTCTGTTTGCACTGAAGAGCAATTTTAAAATATTAGTATGTATTCTTGGAATGCACACCAAGAGACGGTCTTTCAGCTCAGTAGCTGCTTTAGGCAAAGTCTAGAGAAGGATAGCAAAAACACTAAGAGGATGCAACCTCATGAAGGAGTAAGTGTGAAGGAATGAGAGCTACTGAATGCATACGAGTTTTCAGGGACCTATAGAGTTTGTCAGAGTTTATCAGACAAAGCATTCAATGAGGAAACAAAAGGCATTCTTCCAGATCTCCTTGCAAGGGTCAGACAGTGAAAAGAACAACGCCTTCCCCCATGCTGTGTCCTATGAAAGCACTGTCTGTGTTTTGCACAAGCTTCAACTGCTAAGCATCAGCAACAACAATTTCATCTAGTAGACATGACATCATCAAGAGATTAATACCAATGCTGTCAGTGTATTTGAAATGGACATGGCCTGAGTCAATAATCACCTGAATCAATTACCAGAATCTGCCCATTGTCTTTTCTATGCAGCACTCTTTTTTCCTAGATACCATTGTATCCATTGTTTGTCCCATTGCCAGAGGAATCTTCAGCATGCAACAAGAATGCCAGCATGCATATGTGCATATGTGGTGGAAACATCTTCTAAAAAATTTATTGCAACAAGTTTTTTTTTTGAGGAGCTTGAATTAATCTCACTAAATTGAAATTATAAAATGTTTTACTTAGGAGAGAACTCCTGCTGTAGCTGCTCTAAGGTAAATATTATTGCCAATATTTGCAATAATATAAATCTATTTTTTTCTGAAACCGCTTGATAGTTTTCAATTATTGTAGAGCTAACAGACATGAGGCAAAAAATATTTTAATAGACAATAACAACACACTGACTTTAGCCCGGAAATATCTAAATTTAATGCAATCAGCATTAACTAGATCAGTGTTAATCTGTTTGAGCTAAATGTAGAATTTGTTCTTGTGTAAACCTGAAAACACTGGAAGCAAATCAAACCACAAGTGGGTGATTGAGGCTCTAAAAATATTGGAGGAATGAAAGAAATGAACCTAATGAAATTATGCTTATCCTTTTTGGCACCTTCTGCATGCTGAGCAAACATGCAGAACATTTAAATATAACTGTTTATATAAAACTACATATGAAATATCTTTTGATTCTTAGATGCATTATCTATTAACAATTTTGCATAAATACATGGAGGGTATATACAGTAAACAAGACTTATGTTGCCAACAAAACACAGTCAGTTCAAAAACATGTGCTCAACTTTCATACCAATAAAATGTATTGTGATTTGTGGTTTTAACTTGACAAAATTAAAAAGTATTTGAAGCATAAATACATTTGTAAGGGACTGCACCTTACAGCTGTAATCAACCTCACCTCAACTTGAGGGGAAATAATATATGTAATCTGTGTACATAAAATGCCACCCCTGGTCATTTTGAGACTAAAGAGACCCGAAGTAATTAAAGGAATTTTAGTACATATTTTAAACAGGTCAGAAGCAGCACATATAAAATAAAGGACCATAATTAAATCTAATAATGGGAGGATCAAGTGTCACTGCTGCACAGTTCCAGGGAGCATCACACTTTAGAAAATCCATTTAGCAGGTTTATGATCGCTTATTCAGTATTTACGATCACAAAAAAAGAGAAAATCAGTTAATGGTAGGAAAGACTACTCAAATGAGCAATAAAAGATTCCAGATCTAATAACACAGGGGGCTATACACTCCTATTACCTCCAAGAAATCAATTTAAGAATGATAGCTGAGAAAGATAATCCGGTTAAATAAAACACAGATGAAAGAATATTCCATTAAAGAAGTTCAGTTAGGCTTTAATGTGGGTTCAAAACCACAGACAATTTTAGAAAATAATGTGCGTCATATGTCGCTTAACTGCTTCATATCTGCTGTGATTCGGCTCAGATAGAGTCCGAACTACACTAACATACTGTTAATGACACTTGTAAGTGGCCATTGGCACAAAAAGCCCAATTCATTTCTGCTGAAGAGAGAAGCTTAGTCAGAACAATGACACGAGGCAGCAAGGGTAGAAGACTATGATCTTTACAGTTAATCAAAGTTGGAGGCTGTCAGGTCAGAGAGACCAGAGAAAAAAAAAAAAAGAACAAAAAAAACCCAGAAAGATAAACACCAATGGAAGATACATTTCTACCAGAAAGCCTTAATTCACTGAAGATGCCCGCAGCAGACCAAAGATGGGGAACGATGCCAAAACATTAAGTGGAAACTCACTGGTTCAACAGTCATGGTCTGGAACCGTTTTAATAAGTTGGAAACTATTTCCAAAATAGTTGATGGTTCCGATGCAAAACAGAGACAAAGACCTGCATTGTAAATGCAGAGCATGTATTTTCCTTTGCTGATCAAGTTTGCTGCCAAGAGGCAGAGTGCAGGCGACACTCTGAAGAGCAGTCGCCGCTATTCCCTCAGGCTCCACCCACTGCCCCACCTCTTCACACACAAACATAGCCTTTCTCACCACAAAGGCTGACATGCAAGACCTCCTCTGTCGAACATTAGGGCGGCAAAATATTCCCAAAAGTAGCTCGTCTAGTCTCTTTCCCGAATCAGTCGACGGGATGATAAAGTTAATTTGGGCGATTTAGAGGTTCAGCATTTACATGAGAAAGTTTAAATCAGTAAACCACCAGAGATTCTTGGAATGGGTGTGTCAGTAAGCTGACAGGAAGAAAAAAAAGTGAAAGGACTGTAGAAAAAAAAAAAGAAATGCACATAAAAGATCCCGGCTGGATCGGCCTGTGTTTCATGCTCAAACAGCTACCCTTTACTCTGGTCCACTCATTTAAACAGAAACATACACAAATACAGGCCATGTACAAAACATAGCACATGATTTTGGCAGCTTTTCTATAGGGACCTTCTATTTCTACTTCAACTGGAGATGAGAAATTGGTTCCTAGATTAACCGTGTGGTAAGATGGGACAGAGCATCTCTCTGGGCATTATGTTTTTACTGTAGTCTCTCTGGCCTTAGACTTGACTTTCCCCAACTATCCTTTTCGTCTTCCAGTAGCTGGCCAGTCTGGTAAGACATGCCCTGCCTTGCTTGTACTCACTCCATAAAACAAGGGCTTCATCTCCATTGTTCTACTGTACGTAAAAAGGAAAAAAAAAGAGAGAGACAAAGGCAGCGGCAGAGGAGGATCTGTTAGCCGTGTTCCGAGAGGCCTCTTCCTCCCACTGCCTCGGAGCCCGACGTTTTAAACACATGCTTATGTGTAGCGTTTTTTTTTTTTTTTGAAAGCCGCAGGCACCAAGTGATGGATAAAGAGGTGTCTGTCTCCATGGCACCACCGGAAAGAGTACGTACACAAGAAAGCTGGAATTTAGTAAAAAAAAATCTTCCTGCTATATTATGATTGGATTTACATGTTTGATAAATTGTGAAGAACTTTTTTGACACAGACAATATAATATAAACAAAATATAAAAAGTATTAAATATTGCTATGGTGCCCTGCAAAGGTAAAAATTTTGTCATGTAACAAAATTTCTGCATATTTAATTGGGGATTTATATAAAATAAGTCATGCTCAATTGTAAATTGTAAGAAATACAATTATTATTATTATTTTATAGTTGCTTTACTGCACTAAAACAGTACCCAGATAAAGAAGTAAGGAATTGCAACGTGGTTACATTACTGTGAATATTGGCATTCAGGGACAGAAAGTTGGAG
>JAVLVB010001174.1:993020-1022627 GCA_032876305.1 Orestias chungarensis
ATATATATATATATATATATATATATATATATATATATATATATATATATATATATATATATATATATATATATATATATTTATTTATTTATTTTTTTAGCTAAAAGAAAACATTTGATTAAAAACATTAAGTGGCTATAAAATATCCAAACGTACACTATAAAGAAAGCAAAAGATATTCTAAATTCATTCAGTCATTCTTTTATCATGGTTATTCTATTTCAAAGTGCACTAATTAAAACAAGTCCTCATCTGAATCATTTTCTTTTGTGGCATGCATTTCTGTTACGCATTACAAAAAACTAATTGAACAAACAACTTTTCACAAATCAGATCTATTATCTATTATTACATTCTGAAACAAGGGAAACTGTATGAAAAAAACAAATAATAGAAAAAAACTATATGTGACAAACATAAAGGAAGGCTTCCAGTTGTCAACACGGCAGTCAGCGATCGATCATCCTTAATTCTGGACCGTCGCTCTATGTCTTCCCTCCTCCTCCCTATTTCTCTCTTTGCCTTTCCTGTCTGAAACACTGTTAATAAATGCCAGCAGCACAACAAAGGCTAAAACTAAACAAACTTAAAAATTCTAAAAAGAAAAACAACAGCAACTAAACAACAGGTTGAAAACATTGTTAAAATCAATATTTGCTTTGAGCCTCGGAAAGCTCTAGTGCCATATGAATAAACAAGTTTAACAGGCACAGACAATACATCAGCATCACGATGTCACAGTTTGTTGAACAAATGCTGCTTGATGACCTGTGATAGTGCAATTACATACAGCAAGTTGGTATGAAAGCGAGAAAGGAGAAGATGCCTATGTCTGCTCATGCACCTTCCAGTTGATGATTGATGTTCAGGCTGACATAAATGGTGCTGGGCTTTGTTTTTATTTTTCCCAGAACTCTAAGCTGTGTTTTGTGTTAATCTCCATCCCTTTAAAAGGCACTGTTGACTGAGGGCCGTGCCGTAATGGCAGAAAAAAGCCCCAACCTATTCAGTTGGGTCTTTAAAAAAACAGAAAAAATTGAAAGAAAGAGAAAAGTTATATAAATCTTTAAAAACAACAACTGAGACTCAAATCAGCTTTTGTATTTTTTTTTTAAACAAGTCTCTGAAGTTCACAAAAGGACACAATGAAGAGTTTATCCTTTTAGCAATAAAGGTACAGAAAAGAATGAAAAGGAGAAACTGATTTTTTCCTATAATCAACAAAAGAGAAAAAAAACTATGTATAAATGCAGGAGGAAACAAGTTAGGCTTTGTTTATCTTTACGTTCTGGCTCCCTTACACCACTAAGTCACAAGTGTTGTGTAGAAATGACGCTAGCGGCACAACAAAACAAGTGAGAGAAAGTCAAAGCAGGACAAAGTTTTAGGGGTTTCCCTGAAAAGGAGCATCAGTGTCATTACCCCACATGCAGGAAGGGAGCAGGAAGGAGAAAAGTGCTGCAGGATTACACCATTTATTATGTAGGTAGGTGGGTGGAATGTAACAACAACCCTCTAACAAGCAAGTACATGCCCGTTCTAGAAATGGGCCTATAGGAACAGGACACACAGGACCGGATATCTTCTAAAAAGGGTTAAACGTTTTGAAAAACTTTTAGTTCTCTCGCCATGTGGTCATGTTAAAAAGCAGAGAGTTTGGAGGAAACAAGCTGGCACCTACTGAAGACTGGAAAACTAAAAAGACACCTTGAAAAGCGTGAGTAATAAAACGTGAACAACAATGTTTACATGCAGGCATGGAGGTGGTGCCTTTCCTGTTTATCAGACACCCTGACGGAGGAAAAAAAGCAGGTCCTGATTCACACTCAAGCACGGGCAAGCCTAGTAAAAGCTTTGTGTTTCGTAACTGATACACTAATAGGAGTGAGGCTGGTAGGCGATCCGAGCCGAAGATATTCGGGGTCAATCCAGACTCAAACTTTAAAGTCTTCCAGAACACTTCAAGGAATCAAGGAATCAAGGAATTTTTATTTGTCATCACATCACATGTGGTATATGAGGTGGGACGAAATTCTAATCCTAATATTATCAACAAATATCTTCCAATCAGGAGCAGATGAAAGGTGTTTCCATGCAGCTCTCCTCTTTTCCTGCCGGAATAAAAGCATCCCATTTTTTGCTCTGTCAGCGAAGCCTGGCTGAAACACAAAGATGCACAGAACCTAAAAACAGAGTCAGACCTGATCTTTTACATCAGGCACCTTTTAATGCTGCCTCGGGTAATTTCCCAAAATCCTCCATACCATATGACCTGAAAGTCAGCTGTGCCAGGTCAATACTAGATATCAGTGTTGGACAGAAAAAGCCTCTCTGTTCCCCCCATTTCAGGTGAATCCCAACTTATACTATATAACAAATTTAAAGTATGAAGGAAAAGAGACAGATTTAGCTCTTACGGGTGTGAATGTTTGTCTAATGAAAAAAAAAATCCAAATAAATTACCAATATCCCTCGTCTAGACTCAATGCTTGCCAGAACAACAAATCTCTGCTGATCTTATTATGAGGGTCAGTATTGCGCTGTCATCCAGGCGGCCCAGGGAGGTTACGGAACAAGAGTGACAAAATTGTCTGGTCACCTTGCTTTACCCCATCTGTCGCGTCAGAGATTGCAAAAACTTTAATGCCCTGCAAATCTAAAGCCAATTTAATGAGGATGAATGAGGATAGCGACAGCTCCCAGGTGACACCGCCGTCCCCTCCCCTCAAGCGAAGACAGAGCTGCAAAGGGAAGCTCCAGAGACCTCTATATTTATCTGACACAGTAACAAGCTGCTGTCTGACTGCCGCATGGTGTGGTACGGTTTGTCTTCATCAGCTCCTCCTCCAACCTCCTCATCCCCATTCACTTTATTCCCTCTCTAATCCACTGTGGCCTATCACGAGGGGTCTAGCATCGACCCAGTAAGATGTCATCACTATGAGAGGTGTCATGAATGAAACTGTATTTACGTCCATGGCGAAACATGGAAGACATACGTAGGATTCTGATCAGCACTTCACACTCCATTGGATTTCTCC
Organism: Orestias chungarensis; assembly: GCA_032876305.1. Lineage (NCBI taxonomy): Eukaryota > Metazoa > Chordata > Actinopteri > Cyprinodontiformes > Cyprinodontidae > Orestias > Orestias chungarensis. The sequence goes on from JAVLVB010001174.1 coordinate 996,062, forward strand.
ACAGGAGGAGCCATATTTCAAAGCGGAGAGCCATAATTTATCGTGGGCCAACCCGATGTTAACAAAGCACCAACTGGTGATTATAGAGTTGGAGTGGCCCATTGAGGCAAGCAGCCAAAGAGCTGCCGGTCTGCCAAGAGAGCCATGCCAAGAGGGCAGGCGAAGTCAGAGCAAACCCAGCCACCTGTGCTTGTTAGGCCGCTTGCTGACAGCAACGGCGGCCTTCAAGGTCCCACCCAAACAAGTTAAGTAAAGGAGGGGGGGCTCAAGGTCATTAATATTGTTATTGAAAAAAAGCAGACAGACAGAAAATACCTCAAATTATTCTCACAGTTTGTTAATTCCTGCCAAGGGCAAGTAGTACATCAAATCTCTTGGCTTTAATGTAGAAAGCTAACAGAAAACTTTCACATTTACTGTCACTCCAGAGGGAAATGCTTGTAAAGATTAGCACCTGTATGACAAACAAAAACAATGAATAAAAATATCTGCTGTAAGTGAACTACAGTAAAAAAAAAACAGACACCTCCGTCTGGAGATAACATTCGAATGTGTTTGTAACTCATATATATCAAATCTAATTATGCTAATTATGGAGTCCGCATCTTTGAAATCGTATATATTAATCAAAAAATATATTTTTTAAATCCATATTTTATTTATTTCAGTAATTAAATTAGATCAAAAACAGGATAAAGTTAGACTAATTTAGTCAACGGTACAAAAAGGTGCGAATAAATAAATGCAGGCACTAGATGAAGCAGCCAAACAAACACAATGCACATCTAAATGTTAAATCCAACATTTGAATCGGCATTTGGTTCAAAGATGTTGCTCAGACATCGTCAAAGAATGAAATGAACCAAAAGCAAACTGGTGTATGTAGAGCACCAGACATAAGTTTGAAACAGCGGAATCTCTTTTACAAAGATCATTTAAAAATAATAATATTGATGGATAGGTTTCCGTCATCGGGAGATACTGTCCTGCAGGTCTTCGGATGTAACCCTGCTTTAACACACCTGAATTAAACAAAAAGCTTATTACTAGGCTTTTGATCAACTTGACTGCATGCTGAATCGTTTTAGCAGCTGTGTTGGAGCAGGGATGCATCAAAAACCTGTGGAACAGTATCTCTCAAGAACTAGGGTTGGAGACCGCTGTGATAGATTCTCATGACTAAAATCAGCAATTGTGTTCACTATTCACAATTGCCCTACATAGATGACAAAGAGCTCGAGAGCCCAATCCTAATTTGATCTTTCCAGATCATCCCAGGAAGTAGAGAAAAACCATCTACAGCTGGTGGCAGCATGCCTTATCCAATCAACAGATATCTTCAAGACCATGAAATACTATTAGCAGGCTCTCGACAAAGCCAAACATGCCACTACATATTTTGAGTGGGATAGCAATGATGATTCAGATGGATTACTTCTGCTGAAGTCGTAGGAGTTTTTCACAAAGCAGTTCCACAATATGACCACAAAGACACACCATGGTTCATGCTTCTTCCAGCCGTTTGAAAGTCACTATTCATGCCAGCAACATGCAACGCCAATCTGAGCATTTATGAATCTAATACCATGCTTAGATAGAGTGGAACTAGGAGGCCTGTTGATATGCTGTATGCATGCTGGCTTTCTTTTGTCTTCTAAAACGATTTTGTTGATTATTAGTGTTTTAAGAAATGGAATTGTCCTTGTATTCAGTCCTCGAGTAAATATATGGTCAATTTATTAATTATTGACACTAAAAACAACACGAAAGGCCATTTACACAAAGCAAAATCAAACTTTGCTTGGAGGAAACATAACCCAAGTCCTCATGCTAGCATAAAGGAAATTAAAGAAAGTATTTGAGGGGAACTGCGTGGTTGTCAAAGGCATTTATTCTAGCTGTGTAAATCATGAGCTTTCCTTTGTAATTTTATGATGCCCTTTCATCTCCTCTATGTGCACATGCTACAAAGACGAACAGACAGCAGATCACTGCTAGCACTAAGGCATTTTCCCTACACAAAAAAATTTAACTGAAAAAGCGCAAAAACACAAGCATTAAAAACACAAATCGGCCTTTGGAAAGCAGCCACAAAATAGAACAACTATAAGCTATTCTACAAGCATTTATTTTTTGTTTCTTATTGAGGAGGTTGCCTTTCTTTGTTTGCATGAGCTTCCTTGATATGAGCAGCTTGGTCAAGAAACTTCCGATGACTTGACATACTGCTTTGAGAATAGTTTTAAACTTTTCAACATTCTCTCTTTTCTTTAAGCATATAAGCTTATAAAATAAGCAGATTAATTTGTTTAGCGTGAATGAAACAACATGGATTTTTTTAGATTATCTTCTGTAAAAGCAAAAAATTAACCTAAATAAACCGATTTATTTAGCAAATTCTATTAAATAATAAGGCTTGAGGCTGTAAAGGAACACATTTAAAAAAATGAATACTCTTGGAAGGTGCTGTGTGCATTTCTGGAATGTGAAGGGAAAAGGTTGAATGAGAGGTTTAGATGCCCTTTACCACACACATAAATGGGGAAAAATAAGGAGCAGTGTTTCAATGACCCCGGTGAACCTGACAAACTGTTCTGGCAGAGGAGAATACTCTCCTCATCCAGTGGCACGCCAGCGCGCATCCTCACTTCTGCAGGAGAGATTTGTCAGCATGAAATTTTTTTTTTTCAGCTATGGTATTAACCCATGCTCTCAGAGCTTACTTGAAGGCATGGTACATTATCTCCCAGGAGCCTCTGCCAAGGCAGCCAAGCTGTGAGTAAATGGCTGCTCTGGCCTGAGCTCTATGGAGTTAGAGATAGATAGATAGAGAGAAAGAGAGAGAGAGATGAAGAGAAGAAGAGTGAGAGAGAGAAAGAGAGAGAGAGAGGGAAAGGGAAAGAGAGTGAGTACGCAGCGAGTCAGAAGCACAATTTAGGTGCCAAGGCCGAGCAACGGAAGCAGACAAGGGCAAGTTTTTTTCCCACCTCTCCGGGGGGGCATCACTGAGAGGCGGCGATAGCCTTCACCCCTCCTGCACAGCAAAAGAAGGACACAAAGGAAGCCACAACATATCCAGAGCTGGAGTAGGGTGGTGCGGTGCGGAAGTTATAGTATTCATGCAGATTTATGAATGAGCAGTGAGAGTAAAGGATGAGTCACAGCTTCCGCACAGCCCAGCCAATAAGCAGCAGGAAACTTATCACCAGAGGCAGTGTGGTTTAAACATATTACACACACAACTTATGCTCACAAAAGCTCAAATGCATTCACCCTAAGGTTGGCAGCATACAACTGCATATAGTTGAACTGAACTGTTGAAGTTGGGATGAATAAAATTAGTTTGATTTGATGAATGCCAGAGAATGGGTGACTTTAAAGATTCGTTTTAGATTTGTTTGCTTTTAACTTTAAAAAAGAAATAAAAATCCAGCTAAGACACTTGTCATCACATGAATAAACTTGTGGTTATGTGTAAACCTTTCTAAGCATTGGTTGTGTTTATAATATGTTTGAGCCAGCCTGTGCCTCTGGTGATAGGCTAGAATATCTCGAAGCTACCTGGGCACTCAAAGCAGAAGAGCACATCTGTTTCCAGCGTAATGCTCCGTGTGTCTGAATGTGAGCGCGTGTCATTCAGTCTCTTTGGCTGTTGGCGATAAGTCACACGAGTCCTATTTTGGTCAACCGAGTCGTTGAGAGGAGCCCTTGGAAAAAGGGGCTAATTTGTCGGTGCTTTGAGAGAAGACCTTTATAGGCCACAGAGGACATGAGTCGGATAAACTCGCACAGCCCAGCCATCAATGGACAATATGGTCTGCTGTTCATACATGGACAATAACACACTGTGCAACCATGTCATCATGAATTGGAAAAACCGTGCCAGCTCTCATGTCTAATCCCTCTCAAGGAAGGACCCTGCTAGCAACATTAAATGTTAGTATTAGCGGTTAACACATGTCTGCAGCTTTTTCAACACACACAGCTTCCGAGATTTAATTCTATATTTTCTAAAAAAAATGCAAAAGGAATAAAAGGTGTGAGGCAAGAAAGAAATTATCCAACCACAGCCCCTTAAAAAAAGTCCAAATAGAACCAATAAATTTTACCTTCAACCTTCAATTTGTTTTCAGACAGTAAAACACTGGTGTTAACATGTAAAGCTGAAGATGTATTGTTTAATTTCTTTGTCTTTTTAACTTCAGTGTAACAGTTGGGGGGTTTATCCATGTCTAAAATATATGAATACAAATGTTTAAACTATGTTTTGTGGTATTTTATATAAAGGTGACCCAAGGGACATTGAAAAATGTAAAGAAATCCCTGAATTATATACACATCTAATTTTTTTAGAAATGTTCCTTTGCTCTTAAAATAAAAGAATTTATGTTTTCTAATACACTACATACCCACATTTAGCAGAGCACCTGTTTGAAAGCATAAATGCATCAATTTCATGAAACTTGAAGCGGAAAAATAAAATGAGAAGTAAAAGTCAAAGTTCCCATCATTCAATCTGGGCTCTGTAAATGTCATTGTTGAAATTGCAGGGAGATTTATCAATATAAATCTGATCATTTGAGTTTGACTTTATTATATTCAAACTGTAAAAAAAAAAAGAAAATGTTTGAACAGCTGAACTAAAATAAAACTGATTGTAACTACAGTAGAGCTAATGTGAGTGGTGTGATTATACTTGTTTGGTAAAAAGACCTGAGATCACTTAAATTGCACCTTTTAAGTAAAACTAACTTAAGTGGAATTGAATGCAGGTTAAAAATTTATAAAGCATGACTCAGGAGAGTTGTGCATTTCCTTTTTAGTGTAGGTCTCCACAATGAAGTATGTCATAAAATATTAAGTATTTGCCCTATTTGCCTGTGCTCTTTTCTCCTTCCACATAGCTGTGGTTACACAGTAATAGCAGGGAACATTGAAAAAAATAAAAGCCATGACTGTGATCATTGCAATGGTTTGTGTCTTGTGGTTTAGGTGTAACAGAGTTTGATCAACCACCTTTAAAGTATTTACACTGAAGTCCTGATTCTGCTTAATAAAAAGAAGGATACATTGAAAACATGCCACAAAGTCTGCCCTGAGCAAAGCACCGTACTACAAAGTCTGGAATTTCAGTTTTTTTTTAGTTTCCTGTCACTGAAACTGCAGGACTTTGATAAGGTCCAGAGATTGCACTAAATATTTTAAAGACTTCTTTTATGTGTAAATTAGGAGCCATCCAGGTACTTTTACAGCAACAAGCCCACAAACACAATGAATAGACCACAGATCAATCTTTTTTTACTCATAATTGCAAATAGGACACAGGGAGTCTGTGTATGAGCAAACAGTCTTCACATACTGCCGTGCATGCGGTGCATTTCCCCCTCTTTATCCCCTCACACGTGCAATGAGTAAGCCAAGAGGAATTTCTGCCGTACATACTTAAAGGAGCCGAGACATTTTATCCAACATACATCCTCTATGAGTAAATATTAATCTAGCTTGCAAGAGGTATAAATTCAACACTATTGCTTTGCAGCTTAATCTTTGTGAAATAAATTTTAACAGACTCAGAAATCTATTTTTGAGAAAAGGAATTAGGAGTTTAGAAATTTTCTTAGATGTGTTTATTGCTTTTCTGAATTTTCTTTTCCTTTCAAAGCTTTTTTTCTTTTCTTTTACTGAATGAAAATTATGTTATTAAAAAATAGCATCGAAACCCAGAATGCATCGGGAAATAAGGACACAAGGTAACAGCTGACTCTTTGACAATACTGAATGTTTTTCTTTGTTTTCCGAAAGCTGACTCGCAACAGCAAACTTGGAACATTAGACCTTATGGCATTAAGGTATCCCTTTCAACACAACACATTTCACAAGTCACTTTGCAAGATACACCCTTAGTATACTGCTGGGTGCGTTTTTTTGGGCATATGATCCGCTATGCATAGCAATACAGATTGCGTGAATAAACAAACAACTGCATTGTCCAAACTTTAACATTCAGTGTTCTTTCTACTACAGCAGGAAACAAGAAAGGACTATTATTTTCTATATTTATTGGGAGACAGTCAAGTAAATGAAAACAAACAACACACACAATTTGCTCAAGTATTTTTACTTGTTTTGGTCTGGAGCTGCAGCCTCTCACAATGGTCAGCAAAACGTAGGAAACAGCAGACTCAACTAGTGATGCATCAGGAATTTGGCTAGTGATCCGAACTGGTTGATGCTCAGTTTGACAACCCTAGCTTTTGGTTAGAGTTTAATCTTTGGGTTATTTTGTTTTTAAAAGCTTGATATGTAAAGCAAAACTATTTTCAGTAGGGCTATCCACTGTCAGAAAAAGGTTTAACGGCAAATCCTGAGATATACTTGCTGAAAATTTCTATAACAATGTAAGTTAGTTGGTTCTTACCAGCCGAAAGTTTAAGACTTGGCTACTTTGCTGTTTTTCAGGGATGTCACTTATTCATCCCTAGTTTAAATATATAAGCTATAAAATAACTTTACTTTATACATCTTACGAAAAGTTATTGTGGCACAATTTGAGATTTTGAGATTTATCACAGTGAACAATTAAGACGTTACAATGACTCAACAAACATTTACTATGTTGTGATTAAAAGGTTCTTTCAATAGTGAATAAAAATAACATCAACTGTCATCTACGTCAGTCGATGTTTTAAAGCCAAGCTGGCAGTCAACATGTTTTAAGCAGCTGCAAGTTCTGTAAAAAGTTCCCTCATTCCAACAGTCTTACTTATCAAACTAAGTTCAGTAAACTGTATCCCCCTCCGGCTGATGCAGTTAATGCAGGAGAACAGAAACAATAATAAAAGCATCCCATAAGTCAGACATGTTGTCTGCTTCCATTGTCTGCAAGTCTGTTACTGAGCAAACATCCTGATCAATGGAAAAAGAAACATTGCATGGATGGTGTTCATTTGAATCAGACAGGTTAAACTGAATGACGTCTCTAGCATACCATAAGTTAATATTTGATTGCAGAAAGAAGAAAAGTAACCTCTGTGAGAACTTACGAGTCAGGGAATTTGTCTCCCTGTGGAGCTATGATACCAACCAGACCTGAAGCAGGGCTGGCATAAATTAGGACACAGTCTGCACATCTGACTAATTGTCTTCTTTTTTTGAGGCAGGTTTTCACTGAGGCCCATCTGCCGAGGGCAAAATGCAGGCCCCGACCAGATACGTTTTAAGTCATTTGGATAACCTTAAAAGATCCAGGGCCTAGTCAAACAAAAGCGAGTGAGAGAACATCTCTGACAAGTACGCAGCGAAGTTATCTGACAGCCGAGGTTTTTAACGGCCTGTGATAAGCCCTGCGGAGAAGAGTGAGGTGAAAATAGAGCAGGAAACACCAGCAGAACCTCTGACAAGGGCGATGAGACTAAGTGAAGTGGAGAGGAGAAAAATGAACAGATATAGTGGGAAGAAGCAACAGTTCTCAAGCCAAAGGAAGAGATGTTTCTGGAATAAATAGGAAAAGATTTCAACACGTACAACTGCCTTTCACTTAAATATTGCTGTGGAGTATATGTATATGTTCATCACATATATCGGGCATAATGCCCTTTCCTCGTGTGTAAAACTTATCAGAACTGGGCCTCTCTCCGCATCACTCTTCTTTACCTTCATCCAATATTAACAAGGAATATTTCATTCACCTTGACCATACCAAAATATTCTCTGGTCTAATGTACACCAAACCAACAATGTCCAAATACTAAATAAAATGAAGGAAAGCATTTTTTTTCCAACTGTAAAGGGAACTTGAAAGCCCAGAGGCTAAAGTAGTCAGCTAGCAGACAGCGCTCCTCTTCATGTAGTGTAATTAAAGAGAAGACCGGGCTGTATTGACTAGAAAAACACAGCATGCCCTTGAAGGAACATCTGTACTCGAGAAAAACAAGACAATTATGCATAGTGGTAGCGAGGGGAGGGGAGGGCTCTATAGCAGGACGGTTTGAAGAAAACACCTCATACCTTTGAAAAACTTCAGAAACTCTAGTACATTAAGGCATAACAGCGAACCAGTTCTGTTTTAGCTTAATTCTGCTCTATAATTGGCTAAAAAATCTCGTACTGCCTTCAAACTTAATTTTTTTAACCAAAGTGTTGTTTCCTGAAAACCTTTATGTGCAGTCTTGATACCTCAGCCAAACCATATGAGAGAGGCAAACTGCTCTTAACAATACTCTGTGCTGTGTGAGAACAACTAGACAAAAACACCACATAAGCATCAATTGTGCAAAGAATAAAATTGCCTCATTCACAATGTGGCAATCTTCTAAAACCTTTTTTTCCCCATTTTAACAAAGGGATTTTGAAAAAAAAGTTGTTTTTTTTAATAGGGCGGGTTAAACAGCTGATAAGATTGAGGAGAAAAACCCAATAGGTCAACTCCTCCAAGAATAAAAACCCAGCCAAACGATAAACATCGCAGAGAAAGATTAGGTCACCAGGGGGAAAGACGCAGGTTTTATTTCCACTATTTGTTCGGCAGGTTCCCGCAGCGACCCTCAGTTTGTTTGTGAAACTAAACTGACCATGGGAGGTGCAACAAGGTCTTGAAGACAATAAAAAAAAAAAGTAGGGTTCGAAGACTTGGTGCCAGAGGCAGCTTATTCCCACAATTATTTAACAAACAGTGTCTTACAAACTGTTATAGTACTGCTGTCACATAATAACCACAAAGTTCAATATATTGGCTTCAATTTAACATTTCTACAGAGGTCAGATCTGCAAAGTGTTCAAATACCAACTGTTATGTCAACAGCTTTGGAGCTCTGCAGGGAAGTTTTGAAAGCAACTGGTTAGATAATTGGGCTAAACATATGGTGCAACATAACAAAGTCTAGAATGGTTTAAACTAAGGATGTTATTACTTTTCCAAGTGGGAGTAAAAACTGAAAAGTAAAGAATTATTTTACATCACAAAATTAACAACAGAAATATTGGTGTATCTTCAAGTTAGCACACTAAACGACTCCAAGTGTGCTATTCCATGTCAAATCTAACATAGCAATGTCAGAGACGTATGTCCACATTTATTATCTTGCCCAACAAGCAGTTTCAATGTGTTTCACACTGATTTAACAAGTTTTTCTCAAGGTTTTTCTTGAATTTCCTCATGAGGATGTTATCAGTGTGTGCATTACTACCTATCAATGTTTTGTTCTTTGACTTATTTACTGTTATATGACCTCCTCCTGAACTGCTACCAGAAAAAATGGCCAATAACCTACGACTGGGCTAAAGTTGAATCACAACAACACTCCCCCAGATTTTTCAATAAGCCCCTCTTTTCAAAGATTCCTAAATGTCCCTCTGGCAAATATTTAGCAGACATGGTCCAGACTTCCAGACTACCTCATTTCTTGGCAGAGCTGCTTTAACCTCAACCGAGTATGACTCTCTAATACCTAGTGCTGTTTACTGTCGCCATCCTTTCCTTCATAAATAACCTGATCTAAAGAAAAAGTTGGTTTAATGAAAAAGGTGAAAATGTGTTTGCATTGTCTGATAGAGTAGATTAATGTGATTCATAAAGATTTAGAGTTGGATGCAATTTTAAGTTGTTAGGAGGGTTGTGTGTGTGTCAAAGATCAAAGTCAAACTTTAGGTAAAAAGATTGAAATCAGGTCACCTTTTTGACAATGGTTCGACGTCCAGCAGCGGTAGTCTTTGTTGTCTTTATACAATGTCGTCTGACAGATTGGGTTTTTCTCCATAATGCCTGGGCAGAGATTATCACACTCCTTTGACTCCTTGTTCCTGTTTATAATATTGTTAACATTGTTGTCCATAATCAGGGACCAATCCACTGAGTCCAGGTAACAGAGCTCTGAGTTTTTTTCGATCTGCACGGACCCACGAGTGATGTTCATCAGGTTGTAAAGGCCAACGTCCTTTAAGCTGTTCATCTCGTAGATCACTAAAGCATTACCAAAGAAGAGGTTAAGCCCCCGAATGACACTCAAGTTGGGGAAGAGAGTGCTGAGGCTATCCAGGCCAGAGACACGAAACAGCAACAGGTAGTCGGTGATGACGGTCAGCTTCGGAAAGCTGAGGGTGCGGAAGATCTCCTGGTCGATGTTGTTCGTCTTTTCATTGATCAGAACGATTTGCAAGTAACCTTCCAACACTGTGCAGTTCTCAAGACGCTTGAATTCACTTAAGTCATTCCGGATGTCAATACTTGGGCTACAGACTGGAAGAAAAACACACAAAAAAAGAAGTCTTAATTTACAATAATAATTCTAATATCACAGTTTTAGCATTGTATCAGCATATGTATCTGAACAAAATGAGGTGCCTATACATAATTTTATTGTAACAACTCAAATGTCTAGTGTTTCCAGGCCTTTTAAAACAGTTTCTGATGTATATAGTTAATGCGAATGGATGTAATGTAATAATAAATTTAATAACACAAAATTTGCTGATTACTTGATGGAAAACGGTAAAAACAAATGGATGGATATAGAATAGGATACACCACGTAGTAAAGAGGTGATAAATATAATTTCTATCTCCACTTTTTACGATCATTATTCCAATGTAAAACATAGAACAAACTTTTTACTTTTCCACCATTTGCAACAACACTAAAACTAAAAGGTTGTATGGCTGTTTGGCCCCGAACGTGAAGCTGCATGCATGCTCTGTCCAAAAAGAATAATTTCAATAATCTCATTGAAGCATTTCATGTTTTTAGTCAAAATGATGAACCTGGCAGAATGTTTCCCCACAATCTGGAAGCCTGTGTGCTGCGCCAGGACACCTTGTAAAAAAAGGTTAGAATAGTAACTAGGAACTATAACCGCAGTACAGAAACTCTTCTTTTATTTTTCTCATGAAATAAACAAGTTACTTTGCTTCAAACTCCTTTTTGTAAAACTTTAAATACAACCGCTCATTTTTTACTGTAAAATGTTTTGTCTGTCACCTCAGATAACCTCAACATGTACCAGAGCCAATTCTCTGAGCTTGGAAAACAACACTTGAAACCACACTGCTGCGAGCGCCCACTGACAGCACTCACATAGACCTTTTATTATTGATGACAATCAGCTCTGCCAGTAAATGTAACTATGCCCCGCGACATCAAATGCTAATCTGTAACTTTCATACTTAAATAAACTGAATCTTCATCCATAAAACCTAAACCTGCCTTGATCTGCCAGCCAAATTCTAGCTGTGGTTGTTGCTCAGAGGTGCCAGGTTGTGAAATGATTGCCTCTGATGATACCTTCCAAGCATGCAGCGATGTGTGTACAAGTTTTGACAGAGAGGCAGTGACAAGCTTCACGCCACAAATCTCATAATAATAATAATACGAACAGCGTGAAAAACAAACAGTTTAAAGGTTGCGGATCCAAAACTTGTTTGATGTATAAATGTAATGTAGTGACATCATGCAGTTTCCCAGGCACACTCACACATGTTTGCAATATGCAATTTTTTAAACCCTATTTTCAATATCCGCACTAATTGTTTATGCCCAAGTGTTTTTCATTCAAATGAATACCTTTTACATTTTTATTCTGATAACTACGAGAAGGATCTTTCCTCTGTGGAGTTTGGAGGATGTGGTGTTCACATTTATAAGATTTTACTTGGTAAAACCACTGTTTTACATTAATAAAACTGTATTATAAACTAGCCTGTCCTTTCAAAGAAAGCAATGGCCTTCTAGGAATGTTTACTGTTTTGAGTTTTCCCTTATTTACTTAGGAAATGGGTGCATTGGTTTACTAGAAATCGTAATATGTAAATACAGAATACAGAGCACTGACAGAATATGTGGAGTGCTTCAATTTCAATAACTACTTTACTAGTAAAGCTTTGCTTTAATTTATTTGAATGGGTCTTTGTAAATGGTTTCTCGTTGCTTACCCAGACCTCTTCTGTGATTGGCAGATTTTTGATCTGTTTCATCGGTATGAGCCATCACTGCTTTTGAGATGTGCTTTCAAAGGGGCCCCATATATGACTTTAATTAACTGCAGTCTTAGAAAGTTATTAGCAACTCCTGAGTCTTTTCAAATATTGTAACCTTGAACCACAGAGTTCAACTTATTATATTGTAATCATAATAAAAAAACACAAACTAATGGAAGGAAGGAAAATAAAACTTAGATAGATATAAAATTATACATAGATAAATATAAAGGGGTTTAATCCAAAGCCACTACAAAAAAAAACAAAAAAAAAACAAAAGTCCTTTCTGATCAGCATTCTAATTAAGGCAAAACTACTTTATGAATCGTAGGCATGTGACTCTTATGGGGAAACAGCTTTAAATAAAAATAATAGAGTTGTAATATAAACACTTTATAAAAAAATATTTAAATCCTGTTAAAAATGATTCATATTTATATTAATACAAGAGTAAATAGCAAATAAACATCTGCTAAATTTAGTTCCCCTGTTTTATTCAAAAGGTCCAGCTTTTTATACAGTTTTGCCATTCTGGTCTTTACATACTGATAGATATGTAACAAAATTATATTAGATCGTTAATCAGTCTGCCTGCACAGTCAGGTGGCCTTAGAGGGATGACTGGAACTTTTTTAGTGTCCACACAGTAAATTTCCGTGTTCTACTTTACTTTAAAAAAAAATTCCAAGCAGCCTATCATGTTACATGTAAGTGGGATAGAAATTTAATAGCCTTATTTCAACCAGCTGACCAGCAGGGCTCAGCTGGGGAAGGCAAAGTTCCGTATAAACATGTTACTGGTTTAGACTCTGAAAATTCTTAAAACTTATAAATGTAACTTTTGCCACGTTAAAAATGATTTCACATACTTTTAATCTATCACCTTTACTCACAACACGCAGAGCGGAAAAGAAAGAAACAAAATTCAATTCAAAACAAAACCTGGCTTCTTTGTGGTATGGTAAACTAATGTAAGACTCCAATAAATACAATTTTTCTTAGCTTTGACACCCTTATTTTATATTAAGTCATTAAATCTAAGTAATGTGTGTTATATTGCTCCATCTTAACTGTATTTAAAGTTCTCATAATATGTGTAAAGGACAAATTTATTCACTTTATCTGATAAGTGAAGGTGTGAATATCACAGAGAACATGTTGTTAATTGTCTAAAAGAAGGTTTAATAACTTGTACAGTAAATGCCCTGAAATATGAGCTCCTTGGTTGAACTTGTTAAGTTCTTAGAGAGGCTTAAGATGGAGTCACGGTTACGTTGCTGGAGCGCCTGTTCAATAAAACTGGCAAGTCTTAAATCGTTTCTCTGAACATTTTTCAAAACAGTATTCATACAGGCTCAATGCATTATTATTATTTTTTCTGTTTTGCGCAAAAAAAATATTCTAACTACAGTTCAACAGGAATTATTTCTCCTGTTGAAGATCCATCCAAAATACATCCAATAAATGAAAAAAAAACATCAACAAGAAAAAAGTTTTTGCTTAAAAATAGAAGTCACATTGTTTATAACAAGGACCAGTGGGTTATGTTTGCCAGGATGTTTCACATATCCAAAATTAGAACAGAAACAATTACTCCTGTAGAAAATAGTATTTGCTTTCTCAAATCAACACCAATGCCCCTGGGCTCCACATGTAAGCCATTGAGCTGCATGTCTTACTTGTTTCATTGAGAATTTTCCCTCACTCCCCAGCTTCTCCGGCAGCCGGCGAGTGAGGGAGGAGGGGTGGAGCCACTTCACCACAAAGGCTAATTTGTTTGTTAGTAAAGAGAAGCTCTGGACTCCACTTCCTGATGAGGGCATTAATAAAATCAGGGGGCGTCTGGCCAGCGGAAGATAAGATTTCAGCCAAGCCAAGCTATGGAGAGGCCACAGGGATGCAGAACTCTCGTAAACAGAAACCGCTACCTTCTGAATGTGTTTCTGAAAGTTGTGAAGACTCCCTAAAAAAAAAATAAAACTAAAAAAAAAAGAGAGAGGCTGGAATGGGAATACAATGAGGTAGATGAATGACATAGCCCTCCTCATTGTGACGCTCTTATTCTGCCCATTAGGCATGTTAAGTAGCTGGAATTCCAATCATTTTCTCACACAAAGGCTTGAAAAAGGTTTTGCCTTCGACTCAGCCCCCAGGCTTCCCTGACTCCAGGCAATCCACTTGATGCAAAAAACAAAACAAAAAAACAACAACACTTAAATATAATATAGTTACCATGATTGCTCTACACACAGATATATTTCAACAACGCTGTCCACACAAACTGATAACTTGCACACATGTGTCCGACTCTTCCTCCTGGGTCTCTTTGCTCTTCACACTGCTGAGTAAACACACCTATCTCCACAGCGTAAGGGGATCCATGGACTTGTGTTCATGATTAATAAACCTTTCCCCGGCCCTCTGTGGAGATGTCAACACACAAACACATGCACAAGCACACCTGCACCCAGCGCACACACGGGCAAACATGACCCCACGCACCTCTGTTAAAATTAAACCAACACTTGCTGTATCCACAGATTGTCCCCTGCTTGTAAATAGTAAACATTATCGCACACTTAGATGAGGAAATATATATATATATATATATATATATACATATACAGCTCATTTGCTGCATTTATTCGATGAAAAATAACTACTGATCGTATTGTCTTTTTGAGGTTCAACAGAAAAATATGATCATAAAAAAACTTTTAGCTCTAAAAAAACAGGGGCTGATCTGCACATTTATCAGATCAGCTTTTTTAAGAAGATTCACTGAGTGGGTAATTAAAAGAAGCACTAAAATCTTTACTTTGCGTATTCCAAGGACGTTTAGTAAGATTCTTTTTAAATATACATATACTGAATAAAAAGCCTGAGGACATCTCAGTCCTTTGTATCCTCAGCAATGAGCTACTTTGAAATCCTTATGAAGAAGACATTTTAAAGTTACTGGGTCTTTGTCAGGTTGTTCAAACACATCAAATCAATTTCTAATCATGTGAGAAACTACGGTTTGTTAGGGTGATAAGTTGTTTAAGAAATCATTTTCTTGTTAAAAATGATTTAATAATGAGTTTCAGGTTCTTTGACTGACTTCCATGTTTTGAAACTAACAGAGTGAATGGAAAAACAAGATAAATCCTATTTGTCTATAAAAATATTTTTAACTTTGTAATGAACTACATCGGATTTTATTTATATGTTTATCCTTGAACATTTTCTACAGAAACTTAAAACCATAGCTGAAGAATTTAGTCAAGTTCATTTATCTTAAGAATTTTAAGAGTAATCTTTCACAAAAACTACAAAGGAAACAGATCAACTTTAATCTTTCTTATAAGAAAAAAAGGGGGGGGGGGGAACTACACAAATGCATATTCTATAAAATCTTAAATACTGCTTAGAAAACAATCTTGATTTCTAACAGGGACTTCCAGTTTTTACATGTTATAGGAATCAAACATTTCTGCTCAATTCTGTAGAAAGCTAATTATTTTCATTCATGCACAAAACTTCATTTTAAGGATTATAACCATATGGACAAACTATTGCCATAGCTTCTACTGCCTTGTTTAGGATAATAATAAACTTATGGATGGCTGATGGATTTTTTGGCTGTTTTCTAGCAAAAAATTATGAAACAAACAAACAAAAAACACAAATAATGTCCTATAAATTAAAATAATATAAGCTCCCCAACTAAACAGGTACATTTAAGCATTACAATTGTACGTAACTACTTTGGATCAATTTATTATACATCAAAATAATTTCAGATATAAATACATTTCCATGTGTTAATAACCTTTTAGCATTAACCTTACTGCATTTACGTCGTTTAAGTTTAAACTGAGCGAGAAAGCACTTGTTGTGTATGTCATATCAACTCGCACCTGTCCCATCAACTGGCTGTAATCCACCGCATACTGGAAGTCATCTGACTAGTGTTCTAGTGGGCCACTTCCCCTCAGCGGACCCAACTTCAAACACTGCGGCTCAGATATCACCGAAACCCCAAACAGTAACTCTACACTCCTGGTCATAAAAGCTCCCACACAAAGACTCCCTCTTACTCAAGTGGGCAGGAGATGAACAGCAATACATGCAGCAATGACCTGATTTCTATGAAATAGTTGCTTTAAAAATATATCGCTGAAGAGGAGGACGAAAGGAGCTGACAGAAGTCAAACAAAATTAAAACTGAAGTGTTTTAGTTAGCATTACTTTTAAACCATATTGATTAGTACTTTCAAGGAACTTTTGTACATAATCACAAAAAAATAAAAAGCTTCTTAAGATAATAAAAAGCTATTTGGTAAAATAACTATGTAAAACCAGCTATTGAATAAATATTAAGGTGTTATAATACCCTCAATAAGCCAGTTTATAACAATTAAAAACATGGAATTACCCAGGATCCCTCAATCTAGAGCTATATAAACAAATTTACTTGCAGTTTATCCTCATTACAGCAGCTCCAAATTACTGGTACCATGACTTATACAATGCAACAAAACAGATTTGTAGTACATATACACCGATGCAGGTTAGCTAGGGGAAGACCAATCAAATGCACAAAGACATCTTTCTTAATCTGATTAGTGAAATAATTACATAAATGAAAAAGTCCTGGTTGATACGGGTCAGTGAATCAATGTCACTCTACCTTTTAGCATACAGCTTCATGCCACCCATGAAGAGGAAGTGATTAATATTGGCCCAATTTCTGATTCATTATTCCGCCTTGCGCGGAACAAAAGTGGGAAAATTTGATATAGTCTTGACAATCCGGCTTGAAAAATATTTTCAGAGTTTTGTTGACTTTATGCAATCTCAGGCATTCCAGGACCGAGTTCTGTGGCATTGTATTTCAAGCGAAAAAAATCAACGTGGGTAGTATACAGGTTTGTCTGTTTGGCTTTGCAGTTTGGAACAAATTCTCTGTCAACCTTCAAAGGTACTTTATTCAAATCCCTGTTTACAACATTGCACTGTTGCCTACATGCTTCGTCAAGGAGTATTCAATGCTGCAAGATAATGACTAGATGCAATTTGTTGGGCTTTACTTAATAAAAAAACGTTTTAAACTAATTTGAATAATAAATTGAACCTGACTGCATTGTTTAAAAATTGGATCAATTGAAATGATTAAACTGACTAAACCTGTTCCTGTACCTGTGCCTTGAGATGATTGTGTTGTGTTGCGAAATAGAGCTACAATAAATAAACCGAACTGAATTGAAAAGACTCGTCTGGTCATCAGTGTTCCCAGGATTAATACTAAACCAAAAGAGGACTATTGTAGTATATATGCTAGTCAGCTTTAAAATAAATTCCCCCCCAAAAACTGTGATAAACAAATATTTTTGAAATGTTTTGTTTATCTTCATCTTTGATCCCACCCATTATTTCTCAAAAGTCTACACAGACAAACATTGCATTTCTATTAGAGTGCGGAAAAAAAGCTTTTTGAGGAACTAAATCTAAAATCGGCCTGCAAGACTGCCAGCAATGGGTCTGCTGTTTTAAAACGTCACACAGCATTATGGTTGAAGGTTTCTATGTACAGAAAGCACTTATCTGTAAAGACAGGTGGCATACAGCGGAGTAGCTAACATTTGCAATCATCACACAAACTGTAAAACACTCTGTGGGCTATTAAACTTGCAGAAAATGATATACACCCGGTTGGATGGAAAGATTATATCCGGACAAATACACTGACATGCCACTTAAAATAAAGCGTTTCATTAAAGCTTTGCATTCCTCCGCTGGCGGGCCGGAAGAGCTCCAAGAATGCATTTTCACTTGGTGCTCACAAACTAGCCCAGTGACACACTTTCACATCCTTACCCAGAGGCACGCGACTGACTCAGACTAACACACTGAGTTATACACAGTAATCAGAGGAAAAAGGCCCGCCGAGCCAGTGTGGAGGTCTTATGTCACCACAGTCATGAGGCAAAGCAGGACGCCATGGATGGCAGTGACAGCAGTCATAGCTGAGGTACGTGCCCTGCCATGACAAGGAGAGCGGACCCGCAACAAGCCCAACCCAGGAGGAGAAAAAGGTCAGACAGGAAAAGACTAACTGTCAAACACGATCTCCGATGAGGCTTGATCATTTGTCCTCGCCAGTCGAATTTTCCTAGGCGACAGCAACATCACAGTGCCCTCATGAGAGAGGACAGAGGGCACTAGTGCTCCCAAAACCTCTGCACCAATGCTGCTCGTGACAGCTTAAAAGCCGCAGGTACAGCTGCCAAGTGATGAGGTTTGGAGCAGCAGACAGCTTACAAACTGAAATCAATTAAACTAAATCTGCGTCTCCTCCCAAGTGTTTTGAGCAGGATTTATAAACACCCAACGGTCTCGGTCCCTTCTCTTTTTAAGAAGAAAAAGTTGCGTACTTGAAAGCTTTGGCATGGAAAGTCTGTTGTGGTTGGAGTTAAAAGGGGGCTTAATTACATTTTATTGGTGCGGACAGATTATCAAAACGAACAGAAAAATTTGAACCCCAAATGGAGCTCTGAGAGGTTCGTGATTTTCCGCTAAGTGATGACAGCAGCTGGAAATTCTGATGCTCTCCAGCCTAAGTAAAGTAAACATCAACTACAAGTGGTGAATTAGTGACTCGGATCCTCATATTCTCTGCAAGCTTTTGTCACAGGGTTTGTGTTTTCTAGAAGGCCTGATGAATTATAAAGCACAGAGACTCAATATCTGAGATCGAGTCCCTCAGTCCGAGACCTCCCAGCTGCACTCGAAAGCCTTTTAAGGAGATGAGAGAGATTCATAGAAATGTGGCTGAGGTCGACCCACTGGTCAACAAGGTAGAAAAACGTCTTTATCTTTTTTTATGTAAATATCAACTATTCTGAAGCTAATACATCTTATTCTGCATGTTTCCTTCACATAGAATGATGTTTCCACTCAGAGTAATAAGGAAATCAATAAGGACGGAGGGTGGTGGATGTGATGCTGATGTGCATGTAATGGACACAAGTACAATCTCTATGTTCAAGGCAGAACAATCCACCCAGAGAGGTGTTTAACGAATGAGTAATGATTGCTGTCATAATAACAGATGAAACATGAGGGAAAAGGAAGAGGAAAGTCTTATTGACAGGGAGAAATGAAACCTAACAAACTACAACTCACTGAACTGGTAAAGAAAGATGAAGATGCAGCAATCAGTCAGAAAGAGATTGGAATAAGACAGTTTTCCCTTAATCGACTTTGATTGGTTAATTAAAGGAACCATTTATCATTGTAAGCTAGAGCACATTTTCCATCATATGTTCTATATATGAAAGAAAAACCCTCAATTGGTAAAAATCCGAACCATATCTTCAAAAATCAAACAATCATGAAACGCGTTACAGGCCAGAACAATCCTGATTAGTGCATTTCTTGCTACTTTGCCTGATAAATACTAAATAGAAGCTGCAGTGTTTTATATTTTAAAGTTACAAATCAAAATTGTTAGGTCTGAGATCAAAGAAAATTTGCAATTGGTATTGGCAACAAGAGGCCTGATAGCTTCAATTTCTTACTGTTCCCCACTACTTTTACAGCTAAAATTAATAATAAGACTACACCAATAACATTTTCACCCAAATACATAATAAAGACATGGTTTCTGACATTAGAGATACTTTCCTGGGTGAAGTTTCTCTGCCAGACCTTTCTCATATTTTAGAATTTAAAAGACTTTAGATATTTTTACACAGGGCGGGCTTCAAATAAGAAGCTGAAAGGAAGGGTAGACCACATAGAGAGATGGAAGTAAAAGGAGGGACAGTGAAAAGAGGATGCAAATGAAAAATGGACATGCAAATGCTAGAAAGACAAAAAATAAGGAGGTAAGGTAAGAAAAATGTCTGATGTAGACCAGGAAGGAAATTAAAAACAAATATTGGACACAAGGGAAGAAGGAAGTCATCAAAGGACATAAACAATGACAGAAGGTCAGACATGAAGTGAAAGAAAAGTCACAAAGGAAAGTAGATTTAAAACTATTTACATAAATAAAGCCTGCAAACAAATCTACCATGTTTTAATTTTGTTTCCATTCACCAGCAATTTCTCAAGAATATTTTGATAGATTTGAGTACTTTCCAAGTACTGAAATCAAACTGCGTTTTAACTCTGGGTCACTTAAAAGTTGTGAGTCAAACTAAAACTGGGAGTTTGGTCTTGGGAAAACTATAAAACTCGTCAATCGTTTTGGATGATGAATTAACCAGCAGCTAAAAGGATAAAAAAACAAAAAAAAACATGATTACATTTAAGTTTGCATTTGAGTGACAACATGAGGCTTAGAAGATGAAGATGGAGTGGGGGGGGAAGGAGGTGAAGTAAACCGGTGATTTTCTTGTGTCGTTATTTAAAAGCCTCACAGATCCTGTTATAAAATGTCAAAACAAAGTGAGGGATTGTCTGTCGGACCAAACGTTCCTTAAGCTTAATTAGAGCACAGCCCGCCGTGTTAAAGCCGCAGTGGAAAACAAGCCGCGCTATTTTAGGGATTTCATTCACCGGCTCACAAAAACAAGCATTTAAACATATTTTTTCATATAAGATTACATCATCCTCTGTTTTTTTCTGGGGGGAAAAAAAAGGTTGTATAATTAACATTTTTTCCTTATTATTATATCTATTTTTTTTCTGCAGTTTTTGGCTCATCCACGCACGAGTACGAAATGCAAAATGGCCACATGGTCGTAGTAACCTTCAGCTTTCTCCCTGGATCCAACCCTTTGACTTCCACACAACGCGTTGGATACTCCCGCTGTCGGATTGCCTTCCTTCAGGTTTAAACCTACTAAAGAGTGCATGGGCAAATAGAAACAACGCTGCGTATTTAAGGCTCACCCACTGACACCGACACATGGTGCGATAACGGGCGCACGCCACACTGACGCATCTAATAAAGAAGCAATAATAATAATAATAAATATGTTATTTACTGCTGACGTGCGTCAACTGCTTGTGATAGATTGATATGTATTCTCAGCTTCGTTTCTTTTTTATTCCACGTTAAGGAAAACATGTGTGGTAATAACGCTGTAATAAAACACTTACTCTCTCCATGAGTGGATGGCACGCAGATGGAAGACAAAAACAGCAGCAAACCCCAAAACAAGGTCAGGCTACCCATGGATGTTTCTGCTCCCACGTTCATTATTTTCCTGGCCAATAACTGAAATAAAACAACAGGTTCGTGCATGTCCAACTCTCACAAGAGAACCTGTGCATTTAAAATATGTATGTTTGTGTATATATATATATATATATATATATATATATATATATATATATATATATATATATATATATATATATATATATATATATAAAATATATATATATGTTAGATATAAAGAAAAAAATAGGAAAAAAGGAATAACAAATGTGTGTAGACTATCTAAAAAAAGCTACTCTTTGGCTCTTTGGCAGTCTCCAAATGCGGATCTGTTTAAAAAAATCAAAATATATAAATTAATGCGTCTTGATTGCAGAGGGGAGGTGTTTTTGATCGGGGAAAAAACACAACAAATCCCCAAAATGCAGTCTGCTATTTTTGCCGATGACTGTAGACTTTGGCTGGTGTGGCACACTGGCCAAACATTTTCCTGGATAAATGATGGTAATCCCCATCTTCATTCTCCATCTCTTTAAAAAAAAAAAAAAAAACAGCAGTGCGCCTCCAGCGTGTTAAGGCCTAATGTTGACAATGATAATCATAAAAATAAAAAAAATGTCTAGATTTGTGTTTAGAATTACAACCAGCAGCTTGACAAATCGTTCACAACAATCCACTCGTGGCTGTCTGATGAAGAGGAGGGTGGAGGGGAAACAAAACAACACACACACAAACACGGACAGATCCTCAGGGGTGGTGGCTGAAAAATGAATGAAACCCCCTTTTTTCCCCTCCTATGCCATCCAGGCAGCAGAAGATCCCTGCAGATCAGTCCCAGTTTGGGTTTAAAACTCAAAAAAAAAAAAATTGCTCCCCCCGAATGGCTCCTTTCGGCCTGATCCTGTCTGGATTTGCAGCTGAAAGAAAATACCAGACTTGTGCCACGCAAGAGAATGGATCTCCAGCTAGAAGAGAGCTCGGCTGGGGTGGGAGGGAGAGCGTGGCCACGCAGTTGCCTTGAATCTTCTTTAAAATAAAATCTTATTCCCATAGGAACGTAAAATAAAATGGAGAAATAATAATTATAATGATAAAAATAAAGGTTGCGCGTAAAATCCAAATGGATGAAATGGTTCAGGTTTGCGCAGGCTGCTGCGGGTCTCAGACCATCCGTGGAAGCGTCGCTCCAAACAAGAGTCGGCGTCTCTCTCTCTCTCTCACACAAAAACAAAAAAAAAAGAAAAGAAAAAAAGCCTCGTAGCTTTACGGATAAAGACAGTGGAGTGAAAACCCCGGAGTGGATTCAGCTCCAATTCCGAATCCCATTCCAAACGCGCCTATGGGAAAGCATACTTCTAAAAAAGAAAAAGAAAAAGTTCAGTGTTTGTTGTTTCCTCATTTTAAATAGAAATACTCATATATTATTCAAACAAACTAGATTTGGAGCCTTTATTTGAGGTCATTTTTGATGATTATTGCTTAGATATAAAAACAAGAAGAACATGCAAGCATTGTGAATAAGTTACATTTTAGGACACCATAATCGGACAATTCAAGAATCAGTTTATTTATATGTCGCCAATATACAACAGATTTGTCTCCTCAAGGCACTTTACAAGAAAAACAATTAAAATCATAGATACATAATCACAAATCGGTTTGGAAACATTTCCAATCTAAGGAAACCCCAGCAGATTGTATTGAGTCATTGACTTGCAGCGTTCACTCCTCTGGAATCAGCAGACCGAAACAATGGTCTTGTGTTGTCGTTGACTTAACAGCAATCGCTCATACTGAGCATGCATGCAGCGACAAGACGAAACCTCCAACAGAACGTGGCTCAGTACAAGCAGCCGTCCACAACAACTGACTGGAGGTTTGAAGAGACAATCTACTCAAAACCCCTGCAAAATGTTACCTGAGCCTCTAGTTAGTATTTCACACAATCATGGGGAATTAAGACCGATGTCCAGAAGAAAGTTAGTGATTCTCCCAACAACGAATAAGGGGTTAATCCCAAACATATTTATAGAAAGTTGAGTGGAAGGAAAAGCGAGCTAGGAAAAGGTGAGCAGCAGGGCTAATTGGAGCCTTGAGATTAATTTTATTGCAGAATGTAGTCAGAAATCTGACAGGGCTTCACAAAGAAAGGGGGCAGATTATCGAGAGCCACAGCTAAAAATGGTATTGTGCAGATACGCAATAAATGTCCTACCTATGCTTTCGAGAAAAAAACAACTGGACAGTAAGTAAATGGCACAAAATCCTCTTTTCAGCTCAAAGTAAAATCTGCATTTCCTTTTGGGGAAAAAGGACCCACAGCCTTAAGGGAAAGTGGGAAAATGCCAAATTCAAATTCATATTGATGAATATTAGGTTTCATGAAGTCTATGAGAACAGAGTTGTCTACCAGGAAATTTGTTTAGAGCTTTTCATGCTTCCTCCTGCTGACAAGCTTTATGGAGATGCCAATTTAATTTTCCAGCAGGACCTGGAACCTGCCCACACTGCCGGAGGTACTTAAACCTGGTTCAATTAGCATGCTGGTACTTCGCTTTATGAGCCAGAAAACAGTCCTCACCTGAACCCCATAGTAGAGTCAGGATGACACCGGACCCAGTAAGCAGATGACCTACACCTCCGCAGAGTTATTAATGCAAACGAGGCCCAACTGAGCACTAGGTAATTATAAAATAAACATACTTTTTGGAAACCTGTAAAAGAGGATTTTTTTTCCATGCTATATTCTAATGATGTGAGGAACTGAATTTTGGATTTGTATTTTTCTTTAGTCATAATCATCAAAATGTTAGCAAATAAAGGCTTAAAATAAGAAACTACATTTTTATTGAATTTATATTAAATATTATAATTTAAGTTTCACCAAAAATATTTATACTTTTTAACTATATCCATATTTTCCTAAGTTGGCTCCTCAGCAGAGGCCAAGAAGTAAATCTTTGAGACAAGCTTACCTCCATTTTAATCACTGACTTCATGTCTCTATAAGTACAGCATAAAAAAATTACTTAAATTAGTGAAAAAAAAAAAACAAATTTATGTTACTTCATTACTTCAGAGTTTGGACATAAAAGTATGCAACATTTTCATAAATGTTCTCTGATTTCATAATACATTCATAGCTTTATGTAGTAACAGAAGAGAACAACTTCTTTTTGATAAAGGTTTGGTTTTAGATAAATCCTGGATGGACGTTTAAATGTTCAGATATTATCCCATTTGGACGAATAAACTCTTATATGACAAATATGAGCTCCGATCAAACCTACATGGGTAATCTCCATCCAGTTGATTGATGATCAAGGGAGCCACAAAACAACATTTCCTACTAATAGATTTTAAAAACCCGTAGAGATAATCCTTTGGAATCAATTCCATTTTGATCATTTTCTACTAGATTTGATTTCGTTACAGAGAGAAACTTTCTTTTGGATGTGCAGTAACAAACATCCACCAGTTATCCATTGTTGCTTTTTTTTCCCCACAGGTCTGTTTTCTACTGTACTGTAATGTAGGATAATTAGGGTTATTCTGAATGGCTAAAACAAGGATTGACAATCTGACAAGAGCAAACTTGTCCAAAAGTTATAAGAAACAAGGGAAGGAAAAACATACAATCAAAAATCTGGATTGGCTGCATTTTTCAAAATATTGCAATTTTGAATTGTATTATTAGTCTAACTTTAATATAAGTCCCTTGGAAAAAAGCATCTGAGGTTCAGGATAGTGTGACATCAATTATTTTTATCAGAAGCCACTGTGGGCAGACTCAAACCCTAATTTCTGAGTAGAAGTTAACTTCGTAAAATAAACATTTGTTAATCAGAGGTCAAGGAAATTAATGTTGCATCTTTATAGTTACTTGGCAAAACATAACGTGAGACTACCTCATTCTTCTTCGTGCTCCATGTTGATCTCCTGGATGTTTTCTTTTAGTCACTGCATGTCTAGGTTGTGAGAGAAAATGGTGGTCTGATTAGTAAAGAAATAGTATTCATACCACTTTGGGCGGGGCAGTTGTTACACACACTCACTCCTAAATTCATGTCAGAACCACTAATTGCCCCCGCATGCGTGCTTTTGGACAGTCAGAGGGAGCCTCATAGCCGCTCCTGAGTGCATAGTTTAAAGCAGAATAAATGGAGAAAGTTGAAAAAGAGGGGATGCTTCTTTAATTTAAGAGGAGCTTAAGTAGTCTGTAAAAAAAAAAAAAGACATCTTAATAAAGACAGAACGCTTTTGTTTTATTTAACAGAATAGGATCGCCCAAATTTAAATTAAACTCTAAGTGACAGAAGTCTGTTTCTTCACATACATTCAGAAGAGAAAAAAAATATCCTGACCTTTTTCTGTTTGTATTACAAAGGAGATTTAATGAAATCTTTCAACCACTGCCTTTAATGTGCAGTGACGTTTCTTAATCAGTTAAAACAGTTAAAACTTTTGAAGGTAACAGTGGAGCCTGTTCAGTGTCACAAGTACCTGGGTGTACCATCAATTTGTGAAAGGAGTTTACGTTTTGTGAAAATGACATAAGTTTCATAAATTCCATAAATTTGGTGCGTGAAAAAAAAAATCCATGAAACAGATTTTGCTTACTTCTTCTTTGTGTCACTGGGTTCATCAGTAGAAGACAACAAACTTAAAACAAGTAAAAGGTACAATTTTTGGTACCACATAGCCTCAAATAACATAAATATTTTTTTTCAGAGAGTCACACAAAAGGTATGACATTCTCCAATTTCTGTACCACCCATCGGATGGTAAATTTGAGTTTCAACAATAAGGAAAGAGATTCAGACAGCCTAAATCAAGGACAAATTTTAATGAATTTGTCTGATATTCCTACTGATCTTTCACCAGGATATTTTTGTACTACTTTGGTTATGGTTAGTGTATTTTTTTAATGTTTTTTCACCTGGCTGCAAAACATGTGTTCTTACAGGAACAACGTAAAAGTCATACTGAGCCTGAGATAAACAAGACAAAAACATGATGCCATCCAGCTGGTTTCATTCTACATTCATAGAATATCTCTGTCTGTTTTCAAAGGTTGCTGTAGTTACCATTAGATCACTTGATCCATTTCTATTTAGAATTGTTTTTTTTTGTTTTGATGTTTTGTTTTTACAAAAAATCTGCTTCCCCACTGTATGACCTTTTGCCACAAAGTAATGTGCTTTTTTTCCAGCATGCATATCTTACCCCACAGGTAGCAAATTATACTGACTCTGACCTAATAACTGACAGTTGCTGTTAAAAGGTTGTTCTCCTTTCCTTTGTGAGCTGCTTTATCCTAAATATTCAGGACAGGTGGCTGGATCAAAACAACAACTTCAAAATAAGCATGTGATTTCCTCAACTTGTCTGATTCTGTATTATAAGCCGATCTCTTTTATTTGCTATCTCTCACTAAGCAAT
>JAVLVB010001174.1:1022727-1060037 GCA_032876305.1 Orestias chungarensis
TTTTTTTTTTTTTTTTTTTTTTTTTTTTTTTTTTAGCAACGCATCATTTTATGTGCAGCTTTTCACTACTGAAGCAATATTTAATTACGAAAGCAACGAAGACATGAGAAATGCTACCATGTTCAGCCTGTTACATCTGTCTTCTGTCAAGTTTTTTTTTGAACGGCGGGGTTAAATGTGGTAATCTAAAAAAACGTGATCTAAATGTAATAGGGATGCAGCGATACCACTTTTATTCCAAAATGAGTAGTTTAACGAGTTCTTCCATTTGAATACTCACCGTTACCGATAACGAGTACTTACACCATTACACATATAGTTTTTTTACTTTTTCCACAGATATTGTTTCTTGAACAACATTCCCTATTATGTGCAAACATACAGTCCAAACACAAATATAACAAAATTGTGAAATACTGAAATGCTTTTTTGCGGATACTGAGGACAGTGTGGCTCACTCTGCTCGCGCTCGGCTCTGTGTCTGCGCTCGCGGTTCTGCTGAAATGTTAGTGAGTCTGAGAATCTGAATCAACTTTGTGTACTTGGAAGGAATTATTTAATTGGATGAAAATATGCCAGTCTTTGATTAGTTGGGAGCGCGGCTCATTTACATATAATGTAGAGTTGCGGGCACGGACGTGGAGTGAGCTGCGCGAGCGGGCAGTTTGTCGGAAGTTGAGCGCGTGTCCGGTCACCTTTAAGCCGGCGCGCTTACCTGCTATTTGTGCGCACACGCTTGCGCTTGTTGCTCCTTCAGGTGGCTCTGTCCCGGCAGACAGAGATCACGCCATAAGGCCCACCCAGGCCCAATAGTTGCACTGTGGGTGGTATCGATGGCAATTTTGAGTACGAGTAGAGTACTTGAAGCCTGGTATAGGGCCGATACCTGATACCAGCGTCGGTATCTGTGCATCCCTAAAATGTAACTGTACTGAAAACTTTCCTTCTGTCAGAGAGGAGGAGGATCTTGTTGTTGTTGTGCAGGTTGTCCTCTGGGGGTCGTCCCAGTCCTTTCATCCTGTCTGGAGCGTGCTGAACACCTGTGCCTAATCAGGAGCTGGAGCAGTATAAGAGGAGTGGTGTACTAGCTTCACATCGAGTGTTTGGTACTACTGGTCAGAGCGAAGAACCTCTCAGTGCTTCACCGCTTCCTGGATCCCGGCTCAGTTCGCCACACTGGTTCACCCTCCTCAGGTTAAGCTCAGACTGAACACTCCTGCTCCAGCCATCCGCCTCCCGGACGATTTCCCCCCGGACAACCTACCTTCTGGACAGCAGCAAATACTTCCTTCCGGCTCTCTCTCCCTGGCGTAATCACCTGCACCCCGAAACCTCTGGGTCTTCCTTGTTGCCCCAAGCCGTTCCAGTTCCCATCCACACCAACCTGTTCAATAAAATCTGTAACCTGATCTCCTGAGAGTTCTCTTTTATGTGGGTCAGATCGCTAAATAATATGACACCTTCAAACTACTCCAAATTGTTTGCTTGCCCCCCTCTATATAGTTTAGGTCTCTGTTTTGCTTAATAATGGCCAAAACATAGACAAAGGTTGAGATCTGCTAAATATGTATGGAACAAGGTACATAGTGGTCAAATATCATATGCTCGCTGTCTCTTGGAGATTGGCAATTTGACCTTCCCCTAACCCTAACCCTAACCCACTGCTCTTTTCATCACCAGGTGATGGTGTCTGTAGCTGGTGAATCTTTCATTATAGATAAAGCCAAATTAACACTAATGAAAAGTGCTATTATAAACAATATTGAGAATGTTTGGTTTTATTAAGCTCCTTCTAATCTTTCTGAGGTAAACAAAAGTTGTTGTTGTTATATGGGTTTGTTTACTCAATAGAGTCAAAACTCTTTTTCTTTGCTTTTTGTTGTTTGCATCAAACAACTACAATATATTAGGTTTTTAGTGATAATGAACTTAATTGCAGTTAAGGAATTCTGGCTTCATTTGAGACATAATTAAGAAATTGATCTGGTGTTTTTTTTTCTTTAAATTGATAGAAATCCTATAGCATTCTTTTTTACTTCTACCAAGAACATAGCAATAAAAATAAGGAATAAAAATGTGTTTTATAAAACTTTAGGCAGACCAAACACGCACATTTAAGTTCAGTCCAGGTGAAGGGGGAAATGAAACATAAAAAAACACATATTTAATATTCCAGTCAGAAATGCAAGTCTTTTGAAAATGAGCATTTTTTATTTCAGTTATTCTTAATCATAGCTGACGTTCTTCAGTGTATTAAGGTAATTAAACATTTTTATATACCTTTTTAATTAGTTTTCTTTAGTGGGCTCTGCTGTCTGTTATTTTCATATTAACCCAGATGAGAAGTCAATATTGATACATAATTCCTCAGGGATTATAGAGATGTCTTGCCCCAAACTATCAATATCGTTGGAAGAGAGATATTTTATAGAAACCCTAACCCTGATATAGTAATTCATGTGCAGAAGACGCTTTACGAAAGTCCAGACTGCACCTTAGAGGTCTGAAGGAAAATCTGGCATGGAGATTCTGGAGTGTCGGAACGGATCGCACTGCTGTCATCTCCTCTTCATTCATGTACGCGAAAAAGAAAAGCTGCGCGCTGATTTCATGCTTAATGCCCCAATGCTCATTGAACGTTTGGTTTCAAAAAGAAGACACAAGACAGAGACATGTTAACTTAAATAAATGTTTTTTTTATATTATTTTCCATCCACCATAGACACACAAAGATAGGACTCAAATAAAAATAAATTAATAAAAAATAAAATAAAGGATCTAAATTGTTTAGAAATTACATTACAATGTCTGAATTGAATTTAAATGTTAACCTTAAACACGTTCACAGGTAAGGGCATATATTTTAAAGACTTTTTTCATTCTTATTTAATTAAAAGTAATTTAAAGTGACGCTTTTTTTCTTTCTCTTGTACAAACCTATTTAATAGTTTGTTTTAACATTTTGTGCTTGGAATTTGTGGTGCTTTCTTTTACATTGATTTGTCTTTAAAAATGGTGCCAATAGTTGACAACAACAACAACAACAACAACAAAAACACTAGTGTCTCGTCTCTGCCCCCTGCTGCTCCAGCAGACACATTACAAGACATTAGAGGCAAAACCCCCCAAAAATATAAAAGAAGTAGACATTAACAAAGGAGAGTGCAAAAAAGTGAATGTATACAAACTGAATAAAGAACAGACAAACAAAACAAAATATATATATTGTGTAAAATGTAAAACAAAGCGTACATATAAACCGTACAAGTAAAACGGTAGCCGTAAATACGTATAATTTTTATGCAAAAATAATATCTACATGTGACAGTACTGAGCTTGTGTGTGTGCTACATTCATTCACTATTTTTGCATTTGTATCAATAATTTAATCTACATTTCCTTGTCTTTGGATCATTATTTCCCTATCAAGTACATTTTTTGCCCTCCGATTTAAATACTTTAAATAATATAAATGGAACTAGGAAAAACAGACTCAAAGTTTGGGCTAACGTAAACTTTACAGTGCCTATAAACTTACCCACTACAGCTTTTATATATTTATACATTATAATCACCATGCTCAATGTGTTTTGTTTGGATTTTCCTTTACTAACAAATGCAGAGGAGCACATCGTTGTGAAAAAGAAATGTTTCAAGTGTTGAGTAGAGTTAACATTCATCCCACTTTATTTCAACACATAAAAATATATATAGTGTAACCAACTGCCTTTAGAAGTCACCAAATCTGTAAGTAGAGTCATCCTGTCTGCAATGTGACCTTTTTGTAAGGTGTGTCATGTGAAGATTTTAGAGGTTTGTTAAAGAACGTTAGTGAACAAAGAGAATCATAAAGATCAAGACATATAGCAGGAAGGTGAGAGACACAGTCATGGAAAAGTTTAAATCAGGATTGGATCATCACACAATATTCAGAAGCTTCAAAAACTTGCCCTGTTCAATCCATCATCATCAGCAAGAAAAAGTATTGTACAACTGCACTTCAAGACATTTCTGTGTTCTTAAAATGGAAGACAAGACAGGGAGAGGATTTATTAGAGAAATACTTAACTTAGGATGAGCAGCAGGGGTCTGCAACTCAGGTGGTAAAATCTGTTGATAGACACTCTTGCTTTGTTCCTGACTATCTAGACTTTATTAAAAAGGGCCTCTGATGATAGAAAGCAATAGGAAGGCCAATTTTCATAGCAAGCATGTAGGTAAAGTCAGCTGTTTTCTCATTCTCTGCAGGCCTGTCTGCTCTTGTCAAAATAAAATGTCAAATTAATGTGATCAGTTGGAATTACTCTAAATGATCTTAAGATACTATTAAGCAGAGTTTAATTTTTGGCCCTAGAGAGAATATTAGGTTATGTGTGGTAGTAAACCAACATTATGCATCACACTGAAAACACCATTCTGACAGCTTTGATCTAACTTTGCTTTGGTTTGATCTTATTCTTTGGGTTGCACTGAAGTTTTGTTCAGAATTTAGTATTGAGAACTTGGTTCATTTCCTGACAAGCATCTGGTGTTTCGTCCTCTTCTACTTTATTCTTCTTTTTGAAAACGTGCAGAAAATCCCAAGACTCAGGGATAAGCTGTCGTTCAAACATCACATCCAGCAGCCATGACACTGCTATAATACTTATCAAAGAAGACAGCATGGCGACAGTTCTGTGAGGAAAGTATTGTCTGATAAAATTATTCTCCTCCCTCCAACCAGGGTACAGGAGCAAAGGAGGGATCCCCAGTACGGGCTCCCCACTTAGTCCCCGCAACAACAAACCCACCAGAAAGCCGCAAAAGGCACCATAAGTGTTTGCACGTTGGAAGCGCAGCACACAGACCAGCTGTGGAAAAATCACACAGTAAAGGAGGTCCCCGCTTAGAATCCAGAGAGCCAACACGCTGTCGCCCCCAAAAGCCAAACCCATTCCAGCCAGGCCCACGAGCAGCACACTGATACGGATCACCCACTGCAGCTCCCTCTCTGAAGCCTGCAGGAGTGCACAGACAAGCAGATGATAAAAACATGATTAATTTTACATTAGGTGGGATCAAACTATATTTACACATACGTTTTTTCTCAGAGTTGCCTTATATATGTTTTGTGTAAACATGGATGCTGAGGACAGCAGAACTGAGTCCATGGAGGACATAACGGCTGCAGCTACAGAACCAATGCCCAGCACTGCCACCCAGGTGGGTGTGAGGTGTTGCAGAGCGAGGGGCAGGATCTTCCCTGCTTCTCCGCGCTCAAAAGGAGGGGGGAGACCGTACTCAGTCTGGTTCCAGTCTAAGGGAAAAGGAGACAAAGACATGACGGTAATGTAAAACTGATCTTTGTAATGGTATTAGAAAGAAATGAGATATTAAAGAAAAAGGAATGCCATATTCTGCATAGAAATTACTTGAAAGCATAAAAACAACAGGGTTTCTTTTCAGATTACTTGATGTAACAGATTACCTGCGGCAGCAGCCATGACTCCAATGACAACTGAGGGGATTCCTGTGATGAAAACTGCTCCAGCCGCAGCAAAACAGGTGATCTGAGCCTGAGCAGAGGACGCTGCAGAGAGGATTCTTTGGTACAGAGCTTGATATGACAGTCCGCCTAGAGCCTGCAATGACAAAAAACAAACAAAAACAAAAGAACAGAAAACAGGGTCAGGCAGTTACATATTTTTTGGGGGTTATCAATCAAAGGTTTGTCACTTCAGAATATCAAACAGAATCTAAAAGTATGAAAAGCTTAAGAGAAAGCTTTGCATATGGCCACTGTAAATGAAACAATAGTGGTGCTTTTTGTGACAATATTCAACAAGAATGTTTGCATCTCATCCTAAATTATTTTTAGATGTTTCTGAATTTTGATTAATTAGTTGAAAAACAATTATCCAAATAATAAGATAGTTTTGCCAGTTTTGGTAGAACTTTTAATTTCATTGCTTTGGCCAATTCTTTCACGCAGAGTATTTATATGCCTTACTGCGTCATTAATGCTCAAGACCAATTTGTTGGATTTTATGCTGACATCTAGTGCAGACCTTAATCATAGCTTATTTACATCTTATTGTGTAACTGAGGGACATTTCCATGATTAAACTGCCTGACATTAACTCTAAAAATATTTATCCATTTGTTTTTGTTTTGTTTTTACCAGCAGCAGCATCTCATCGACCCACTTCCCTGCATCTGCCAGCTCTAGGTGTCCGATCCATGTATGTTCATGTGATTGGTTGAGTGGTAGCGTTGGTGAGACGGCAGTGACTGCTGGACTAAGAACCATAAACGGAACACAGAGCCACTGCAAAACAAAGAAGACGGGTTGAACTTTATATACAACATTTCACGCATTTCCAAAATAGCGATCCAGTCTTTGCGTTACACATTTCTCATGCCTTTTTCTAAATCCTACTTTTTAAAAGTTTCATGTTCACTGTCAAAAATATATTTATTTGAAAGTCACAATCACTGATCGACAGGCGACCGACTGTTTTACATATAAAGATGGGAAGCCCTCCAGACGATCGGGTAAACTGAAGAAAACTGATTTGCTTTCAAGTTGGATTGTCATTTAAATTTTACAAGGCATGTCAGGAGGTTATTAAAGGAGGCAAAACCAAACATGCATAACTTTAGACTAACTAGAGACTGATCTGATCGATTGCCTTTAATAAGGATTGTACTCATTTATACATCACAAAACCTTTGGGTCTTAAATAACGCCTCACATTGAGGAGTTATGTTCTCTGTACAATCAAAACTTAACTCTGAGTTTGTATTAAACTTTAAAAAATTGTTAAAATGACCACCTATACAGATCGCAACCATTTCAGCTTTAATTCAATGTTATGTTTCTTTATTTTTTAGTATTTTTAATTTATTTTTTGATGGGTTTTGAAAGGCAGATCAAGCAAAAGTATTTGTTAAGCCTTAAATGTCTCTATATGAATAAATGACAAAATAACACATGTGCCTTTATTTCTTACCAGGCTTGTGAAAATGAAACAAAGCTGGAATATATCAGTGAATGCAACAGAATAGAGTCCTCCAAGAAATGTGTAGAGGATAGATACACTAGCTGAGATGATGATAGAGATGGTGGACGACAACCCAAGAATTATGCTCATTGTTCCACCTGAAAGAAAAGTCTTCAGTCAGAAACATTTAATCAGAAAGATTCATATAGTTTAAAGTAAGGCTGAGTATTTTCAGAGGTACATTAACATTCATTGGATAAGTAAATACTGATGTGGCCTTGTTTAAATCAACTGTTACCACAAAATCTTGATAATCAATAGAAAAAAGGTGTTAAAAACAGTCTGTGTGATTTATATAATGTGTTCCATTGAATACATTTGAAATGAGTAAGATTAAATATAATTATTACACATACAGTAGTATACTATTTTACTGATTTGGTCTGCATGTGAAAAGCAATTGTCATCATAAATATTGAGTCTAGATTCCAACAAATTTCAATAAAAAACTTGTACTAATATTGAACAAATTACACAACAAATTGCTTTATACATGTATACATGCCTTTACACATTATTACCATGGAAATTGAAACACAGGTATTTACCCAGAGCTGCAAGGATGCAGGCAACCCATAATATGTCACTAGCCAAAGCAGGAAGCATAATTATTGCAGTGAATCCGTTGCCATAGCTAATCTGAAAGGGGTCTAACATGGTCACGTACTGCTTTGACCTCATTGGTTTTGCAAAGAAAAGTCCACCTAAAACAGTACAGAAAGAAACCGGAGTTAATTCACCTTCAGGCCAATTCCCCCTTCAAGAACTTTTCTGGAAATTATACGGTATTTTCCTTATTTATCTTTACTTTGATTTCCACTTTATCTACCAGGTTATAAATAGGTTTACTAATGAGAGCCTAATCCCAGAAAAAGTTCATGAGGCAGACCTGATTATACCCGAACCTGCAGGGTGGAGATGCACATTTCTGACTGGCTGAATGAATTCCAGAACATCTGATGTTTTCTGTTCATTTTAAATGTATTAAATAAAAATGTATATAATATTCTGGTTTATGTTGTTCCACTTGTCATTACAACAATTACATTGAGAGGAACCTTAAGCATATTATAGTGACGGCATTGCACTTCCTGGTTCTATTACTTGTTTGGCTGAAGCAGTGACTTTCCTACAGAAAGAGAGGAGATTAAAAAAAACATGAATGCACATGTTTTCATTAACATCACAATGGTAACACACCACAAACAATGACGAGGATGTCATTGTTGATAATTCCAATAATAACTTTTTTTATTTCTTAAAAAAAGAGTTGTCGATGTGACTTAGAATGTACTTCCTTTCAGTCTTGAATAATCAAACTGACAGAGATTGAGGGAAGCCTAATGCTACTAAAAACAGAACATGGACATGACAATTCAAGAATTTCAGCAGCTTTACTTGAATGTGCAACAAAAGGTAATTGCTTACGATTTTTGACTGTATACAGGAGCATACAAACAACCCAATTCACGACTCTATCCAAGGTTTTGCAAAATGCCTTAAAATGAGATATTTTTATTACACAAGTATGCCATGTTTATAACCCTGAGTTATTAATAGCAAAAAACTGTTTGTTTTTCTTTTAATTCCAATTTCAATTGTAACAAGTCTGTTGGGTTATTCCCCAATGTCAAATCACTAGAGACAAGACCTTGGAGAGCTCCAAATTGTGATCCCAGACAGATTTAAGATAACATTTTGATTTCGGACCAACGTAATGGGGTCTTGTTCTTTCATGGCCTTTTAAAGGTGGGCTGACCTGATGGATCAAAGTGTCAGGATTTTAACTTGGTTTGGCTTTCTTTTCAAATAGATTTTTCTTAGTGGTCAACCTTGGTGATTCCTTATTTTGATCTGACCAGTGTTCATTTCACTTTTACTAGAGTAGTTCAGTTTATTCTTAGTTATTAGAGTTCATGTTCAATGTTTATTCCTTGTACTTATTTTTTACATTTCTCTGTTTGCCTGCCAGTCTTTTGTCTCCTTCAAGATATATTCAGTTTTTAACACTGAATATAACTTCTAGCATTCATTCCTCTAGCATTTACCCAGCCTATATATCACCACCTCTACTTCATTCACTTCTTGTTAGCTTCTCCTATTGCTACATACGTATCTGGTCCACCGTTCACTTCATTTGAGTCCAATCACCACTTATAATATAGATCAGCATTTACCCTTTTGACTGATTTCTAAAAGATTTGAAAATAGTGAAAAAATGTCTTCATGAGCCAAAAAAGGGATATATTTAGCTGTTCTAAAATATTATTTAAGTCATATTTTGTCTGATAGAATGTAATAAAGATTTACATGTTTGTGTTGAGTACATCAACAATAAAGTTCTTATCATTTTTTTGTTAATTTATAAATGCTCTATAGCAGTTCCTGCAAAGTGTTTTAATATTCTCTTACCTAAACTTTTTAAAATACAGATAGAAGTTTGAATTTTTTTTTTCTTTTTTCGTGTACTTACCCAATAAAAAGTTTATAGCAAAAGAGGGGGGTCCCAAAGCCCAGACAAGTCCTTGAGTGGGAGAGTAAACAGACTCAGCAGTTCCCATAATGTACCCTCCACCAACCCATGTTGCTAAAATCAAAAGAAAAAAATAGAAATTATGTATGAACAGGTGTATTAAGCTTAGAGAAGGAGTTAAAACTTTCACATTTCACACAGGTTCTACCTGTCATGGTAAAAATCCCAACCAGGACGCCAATGTTACGGCCACCAATGATGGCAATTTCGCTCTTTGGACCAGTGCATGTCTTCTCCACTTGCTTAGCTTTTCGAGACCCCCATATTCCAATCGCCAGGATAAAAATATAAAACACGATCACAGACACCAGTCCAGGGACGTCCACTCCCATTATGGTTATTAGTTACAAGAAAGATGAGGATCCTTTGCGCTGATGTCAGAGTAATTTAAATTACGGTGGCTCCCTGAAAGAGAATTTCACTTCATACAGGGGAATCAAAATCAGCCAAAAAGTTATGTGCATTTTATTTGAGAAAGCTACAGCGTGTTATTGCATGCAGTGTAATTTATTAGTGATTATACTATAAATCAAGGTGTTCAAATCGAGGCCTTAATGTCAATGTCCAGCAAGTTTTTTAATGTGTCTCTGCTTCATCACACGAGTGAAATAACCAATTCCTTAGTCAGACTATGGAGAATTTGACTTCACACTGAGGAGGTGTTTTAGTCCATTGGACCAAGGGAAACATCTAAAAGTTTGATACAACTGGATGAGTGGTCTTAAAGTACCATGATTTTAGTAGAACTGTAATTTAATAATTTTGCTTGAGCTCAAAGTATTTATTCTTCAACAATGGTGTGATGACTCTCTTGATATTATCAGCTTTTCAAATAATACTATGAATAATCTGTAACATTTCAAAGCATTTACTAATCCAAAGCATGCATCAACCCATATTTTATGTTCTTCTTAAATGGAGTTAAATGTAAATAACATAATAAGGCAACTACTAAAATCAGATTTTCAACCAAAAACGCTACTAAGCTTTTAGATGTACTTTGTCAATTATTACATAAATATGATAATAACTATAATTGGCTTTTTTGTGTTTGACAAAAATGTTATGTGGCACACTTTTTTATGATCCTGTAAGCGAATGAAGTTAGAAAAC
Organism: Orestias chungarensis; assembly: GCA_032876305.1. NCBI lineage: Eukaryota > Metazoa > Chordata > Actinopteri > Cyprinodontiformes > Cyprinodontidae > Orestias > Orestias chungarensis. The sequence goes on from JAVLVB010001174.1 coordinate 1,033,417, forward strand.
CACCACCATGGGGTTAGATTAAAAGTCACAACATGCCTCGTCTTATCCAGTTATAACAAGCACCTTAAGGATTCCTTCGCCTAAATGTCTACAGTACAATAGCCCTCTCTTCACAGCTTGCAATGAAGGTGCAGATAAAGTTTGTGCATCATCACTTGTTGATTTCACTGATACGTAATTTTATTAAATAAATTGTGTCTTCTGTGTGTATCAAATGGTGTTTCTCCCCCATACTCCACCCTTTACTGATCATGTTCCCACATCATTAACTGAACCCAGTAAAACTGGAACTTAGTATCTTTCAAAGACTTTTAAATGTATCTATAATTTACCTTTGACTAATGAAGTATTTTTGGATTACCTGGATTGCACACGAGTAACAGTTTTGGCCAAGTAATAGACAAATAGACAAGACGTCTTGCCTCAAGCAAAATGATCAACTAAAAAACAAAATCAAGCACATTTTTCTTTTTTTTCCTGTTCTAAAGTTTGTTTTTTTGTTTTATTTTAAAGACAATTAATATTTTGCGGTAAAACCACACAAGTATGTATTGCATTAAGGATGTAATCTGCAAACTCCCTATTCACGTTGCAGGCAAATGTGGTCGAAATCTGCTTTTTTTTTTATCAAGTAGCAAGACTTTGTAGAGTGAACACTAAGATCTGAACCATATCTGATTGCTTGGAGTCAAATTTAAGCCACTTCCACATGTTGCACAGTTAGCCACTGGATCAAGATTAGCATGTGAATCTAGGGTTAGGGTGACGACACAATATTAAAATATGAGTGTACAGTAAAATATGAGTTTTGGTGTTGCATAATAAAGCATTAGTGCCGACATTAGATTATAGGGACAACATTTGTTGGTGAGCATTATGCTACACTAATGTCACTGAGGAGTTTCAGTAAAGGAAAGCAAGAGTTGACTGTTGGAGTGGGTTAGGGTATATGTTCCAATGATACATTGTTTATTTCAGTTGTGCTGTATATATCAGGAAAAAAAACTTAAAAGGAATGTGGCTTCACACCAATGACGTAAATATTGCAAACAATATTGGTACAGTTTCCTGTCCATCGCTTGAGAGGGCAGCTGCTCAGTAGAACAGTAGAATATCTCTATACTGTTCAAGTTCCCACTTGATCTTTTTTGTCCAATTGTTCTGGTCTGTCTCAGCACAGAAAGAATCCCCCGGGAGATCTTTAAATGTGGTCTGTTTGGGTGCTGGCTCTGACGATTCAATTCCAAGATTTCCTTTTTCTCCATGAGCTGGACACTTAGCTCCACCAGTTGCGTCTCCTTCCTTCTTCTTAGCATTTGGGGTCATTAAACAACAGAAATATTGACGCACTACTAACAAACTGATAATAACTCAATAATCTTCATGTGTGATAATAAAGTGCATAGGTAGAAACATTAGACATGTTATACATGCACAAAATTATAAAGCCATTTAATAGGATTTAAATCAGCACCCGGCTTTAGTCCATGAGGCAGATACCCTATCTAATTTTAAGGCTAGGTTTAAAATTTTTCTTTTTGATAAATCTTATAGTGAGGAGAAGGTAGAGGAAGACTGCCTGATCTAGTTAGGGGAAGAAATACTATTAGAAAGATGGTTGTCCTTTGCTCTACCTCTATCATGCCTCACTCTACAGCAGGGGTTGGCAATTAATGTTTACAAGGGGTCAAATGAGGGCCCTGAATTGTGTCTGATGGCCACACCAACGGTAATTTTGACTTAATTCTGCCCAACTGTCTTCCACTTTATAATACACATATTTAAATATCATGTATTATTCAGTTCATGAATATCTGGAGCTTCTTAATAATCAGGAGAATTGTTAAAATGCAGCTGCAGTAAACATGTGGAGTGAAAAAGAGAAGAAATGTGGTCAGAAATATCTTGCAGGTGTGAAGCTCTGGCAATTATTACCATTACTCCAATTCGTCTTACATGACAACTTTAGACATTGTAACTGTTAGAGCCATAAATAGGATATATTTAAGTTATTTGTATGATGGTTTGTTTTTTATTTTATTATATTTAGTTAAGAAGACTGATATTTGTTCAGGCCATTTTTATTGTGAAATTTAGTTTTATTTTGAAATGCTTTCATATATTGCATTAGAAAAACTATTAAGAGAGAACTTAGACAGGACGGATTACCTAGACACGGCGCAATACAGTTTTTGACCGTGTAAACTGTATTTTTTTTTTAAAAAGGAAAAGGAGATTTTAAAACTGATTTGTCGTCATCTTTGTATTTGCATTTTTTACATATAAAGAATTTTGTTAAGTTCACGGTTTGCATGCGTCCTTTACTTCCAGTGTCTAAGGAATTACACAGATATTGGATCTGTTGCCAGAACAGTAACTGTAAATATTGTAAATAAAAAAGATTCATCTCAACTTTTCCTCCATTGGAAAAAGCACTTAATTGCATATTTTGAATAGCAGGGGCTTGCAACCAGAAGAATAAAACTATTCTGTCACTCTTTATAATTAGGCTATATATATATACAGATAGATAGATAGATAGATAGATAGATAGATAGATAGATAGATAGATAGATAGATAGATAGATAGATAGATAGATAGATAGATAGATAGATAGATAGATAGATAGATAGATAGATAGATAGATAGATAGATAGATAGATAGATATTCTTACCTTATCTTATATTCTGGCTATTCAAAATATGCAATTAAGTGCTTTTTCCAATGGAGGAAAAGTTGAGATGAATCTTTTTTATTTACAATATTTAGAGTTAGAATGTCTAAAGTTGTCATGTAAGATGAATTGCAGTAATGGTAATAATTGCCAGAGATTTATTCTGAATGGGCCTGGTTAAGCTAGTTTTTGTTTATATATGTGTGTGTGTGTGTGTGTGTGTGTGTGTGTGTGTGTGTGTGTGTGTGTGTGTGTGTGTGTAAGCAAACTTTGCCATAACATGATTATTTGAGCTTTAACGGTGTCCGTACTTCTCTTCAGGCGTGAGCACAGCACGACGGCTACGAGCTCAGCACAAATACACGGAACACTTGCCGCCTGCGCGGCACCAAGATCTAGGGAAACCATATCGACATACCACCTGTGTAGCATCACATACCACTGTACACCTTGACACACAAAATGAATAACCACAAACTTAATACTTTTCAAAATAAAAGCAACACAGCTGTATTTCAAGCATGACATCAATATTGTTTTTGTAATTAGTTTTATAATTTGATTGGCCTCACGCGAGCTGGACAGGGATGCGGAAAGGTTCCGGACGTGGCCCACGGGCCATGGTTTTCCCAGGTCTGCTCTGTAGGGTTAGGGTATCCTAAGCTGTTTATGTAGTTATGCTGCTATAAACTTAGACTGTGGGAGGACAACCTGACCACTTCCTCAGTTCAACTGTTAACTTTCCGGTTTGTCTCAGTTTTCTTCTCTCTATAAAAAGCTACGCCTGGTCTGGCTTTTTTTTTTAGATGAGACAGCTTCTTAGAGGAGGACGTCAGCTGCTAATAATGTTTCCGTCTACTGCTGTTAACTTTTCTTCTTCTCAGTTCCTCTGCATCTGTTTTTGTCTTCTGTCTCTTCAAGCCCCTGGTCGGTCACGGCAGACGGACGCTCGTACTGAGCCAGGCTCTGCCGGAGGTTTCTTCTTGGTAAAGAAGAGAAAAAGGAAAGAGTTCTTCCTTTGTCGCTACATGCAAGCTCAGTATGGGGGATCGTTGTACAGTAATCATTACAACAAAAGCTATTGTATTGGCATGCTGCTTCTGAAGTGAAAGCAGAAAGCCAATGACTCAATTACAATCTGCTGGATTTCCTTAGATTCTAAACTTTTAAAACTCATTTCTTTATCATGTATTTATGACTGGAAGTGTTTTTCTGTACAGTGCCTTTGAACACGAGTGTTGTTAATAAATTAAATATTGAATTTTACATATGTGATCTTTCAGCAGGTCTTTTATATTCCTATGTTTCCTAAGGAAGCGCCTTTGGTTTAACAGTGACAGGGTCTAAAACTTTGGGTTCTGTGCAAGGCAGTAAAAAGCCTTGTGTATGGTCATTGTATCCATCCAAATTACTATTTAGAATTGCACTTTTTGTGTTGACCACAATGGTCAATTTCTAGCCCTTTAGTATCACGCGCTCTTCAATCAAGTTCTGTGGAGGCACAATGAGAAAGACAGATAGGCTCTTCTCCTTACTAAGGACTGCAATAGCTTTTTTCAAAGTTGTTAAGTACTCATATTGCAGCTGTCCAGTGTATCAATAGTTTCAGTATTTTGCCCTTATCTTTATTTTATTGTGGCTCCACAAACCAATTCATCTAAGGTTCCAATAGATCTTGTAACAAAATCAATGATCACTCTGTGGTAGCAGCTTCTCATTTGGACTTTAACTATTTGGTGGAAACCACTCTACTTTAATCTTAAAGACAACTCTGATTCAATAAAGTCAGTCAGAGGTATCATTTCTAGACATCCTTTTTGTAAAAACAAACAAAAAAACAAAAAAACAAACATATTGCATGCCTGAAAAAAAAGACAGTTATATGTTTTTCAACATGTTTGTCCACACATACCATTGTTTGGTTTCATGTATTTAGCAGACGCTTTTATGCAAAGCGACTTATAAAGTAGGAAGTAGCGTTAAGGGTCTTGCCTAAGGACCCACGCTAAATGCTGTTGGTGTAGCCCAGGCCTGTATTTGAACCCAAGCCGCAAGTGCGAAAGTCAGGTGACTTTCCAATTGAGCTATCCAGTTGCAACATCCTTTTTCATGTAACCTCCCTCTCAGATACAGCTTCTGTATAATTGTGGCGATGTATGCAGTGTGAATGTGTAGGCAGGGGTGTGTGGTAATAACGTTCGCTAGTTCCTACACATTTGTCCACACGTCAAAGTTAAAATGTTGCCAAACAAATGATTAAAAACTATTTAAAACTATCTTGTGTAATATCTCCATATATCAGGATGTTTTAATATGTATTTTAAATATATGTTACTGTAAGATGTTACTGCTGATATTACAGAAATTTGTGACAGTGTTGGTGTGGCTATGCAATTTATGATTGATTGAAACACTGATTAGCAACACTTTTGCAGCACCTTATCGGTAACTTATTTTGGCAGGCATTTACTTTAAATTCTACAGGAAATTTGTTACAGTGCATACCACGAAGCAGGTTCGGGCTCAACCCTCATTTCTGCCATCATTGAGAACAAGAAGAAAAAACAAGTTGTGTGAAAAAAACTCAGAGAAAGCTTAAATCAAGCCAGCAGTGTAGCAGAAGAGCATCCTGCTGCGGAAAAATCCAAAATCGGATAATTTTTTGATGTTTTCATCAAGATCTGAAAAAAGTGTATTGAATTTGTAATTGTAAGTTAATGCATAATTAGGTAGAAAGGCATACATTTTTATTTAAGTATCTGTCTCTTTCTGGTTTTAAGCAAGAAGTCTATGAGAAATTTAGATAATTATTAACATAAAATCCCAACTTAAGTCCTACAAACCATAATCCACCTGTTAGACATGACAGCAATGATTCACTTAACTAAGTGAACTTAACATTTTAGTTTAAGAAAGTAATCTCTAGCCTCAAATGCTGCACCAAAATGATGCAAATATCTTGTCACGTTTATCAATTTTATTACAGTTTACTCCACAGTTATTGCACATATCACATAAAAAAATAATAATCAAATGAAAATCTCCACAGATGCTCTAAAGGCTTGCATGCATTTTTACATAATGTATACTATTACATCCTGATAAACCACTCAGCAGTGAAGGTATTCTTTTTCTCAAGGATGACTTTGCTTATTTTACAGCTGGATTGTAAAACTTACTGGTGGGTTCAGTTAATAAGTAAAGAATTGTGGTTTGGAATCAGCTGCTTTCAAATAAGTCTCAGAGACACAAATCTAAAGGCTTTCCAAAAGAAAAAGCTGGATCCAAAAAGGATCAGACAGTCTGAACAACACTTTTGGTTGATTTGTTGTGACAACAAAGAGAAAATGTTACTTTATTGTTTGATCTACAGCATATACATATAAACACATAAATATTATAAATACACTGTAAATCTTGTACAATGTTATTATTCTTAACATTATTATTATTATTATTGAGAAACATTTTTTTCAACATATCTCAATTTTACTTATGTTATGAGCTTTTATCACTGATTCAAATTGATAAAAGCTCTTTCTACCTGGCACTGGGCTTCAGGCTGAAAGGCTCGGAGTTGTGTAAAGCATATATTTTTTCACATTTTGATGAATAAAGTTTTGAGAATTTCAGTGTTATACATGTTCTTCCATCAAACATACTTTGTCTTTCTCTTTTAAAGAAAACAAAAACAAAGATCAGTTAATGTTTTTTGGGGCTAGCGATTGACCAGCCATTTTATGTTTATTACATCCACAACTATCCTTGTGTATTTTGAGTATTTTGAGGGAAACCTAATATTTCATCTGAAATATCCCATCACTCCTCTCCCCTTTACATGGGAACAAATAACCAAACTGTTACTTTGTTTATCACTCTCATTATAAGATCACATGTAAATTTGAAAACATTTGTTGTCCTTGTTTTCACTTCCTACATTTTTTAATCACAACTGCATCATGAAAACAAAATTGTACAAGATAAAACTCTTTTTTATTTTTTTAACATCACCTAGTACTGAAAATGAAAGTGCTTTAAAGAACATGATTTTAAAGTAAATAACTTCTCTAAGCAGTTAATTAGTGGAGAAGTTGGCTACCATTACTTGAAACCAGTAATCTTTGACCCTTGCTGCCTCTTTCTGATATGGTTGGAACAGATTTCCATTCATTTCCTCACCTTCTGGTCTGTTGTCTCCCTCCTGCGCTCCTGCATGCAACTGAACCCCCACAGCCTCCTGTGCAGAAGTCCGATCTCTCCAGAGGACTGGGTCTAACTCCAGTTTCTCAGGCAATACTTCACGACAGATACACGCCCTGTTACACGACTGCATACACTAGACATTGAAGAGGAAAAACTCCCCTATAACACCATGAAACCACCAGAAGAACCTGGCTAAGTACAAGAAAACCTTCTGTCACCACCAACTTGGATTTTAAAGAGACAGAAAACACAGTAGGAAGGGGATGAGTTGATATAGGTGTCCTTTCTATGTAAAAAGTCAATTACAGGAGGGGAAGAACGTTTAGTTGCTCAATAAGAATGTTAAGTTGCTGACAGAGCCATCTCAGCTAGGAAGGTGTCACAGCTGACAACGCCAGACCAGGTGTACCTCCTAATGACAATTAAAAGCACTGACAGGAAAAATAAAGTTAACGGTAGAAACAGCAACAACAGAATTAGATTGAAGAAGAAAGTAGCAAACTGTAAGTAAGTAAGCTGTTCAGAGGTAAACAGGATAAAGGTACTAATTTATTCTTCAGCTGTATAGGAAATTAAAAATGTGTCAAATGTGACTTCATAATGTTTTCCATGTTTGCCAGAGAACTACAACTTGCAGCTAGTTTGAAACAAAGGCAGTAAAAGCTATCACCGAAACCTGGGATACTGCAAACGCAGGTTATGTAGACCTTTAGACTCAGCTTATGAAAACTCATCTAAATTGCACATTAATTTTGCAAGAAGGGAAGAAAATATTTGCTGCAGTTCTGTTAGAGGATACCATTAGATGTTGTGTTCTTGTCACAGATGGCACAAGTAAGTGTCAGAAGTAAATTGTGTCACAAATAATAGTCTACTTTTTACCCATTACAAATGTAAAAATGCTAAATTTGTTAAGGATTTTAGCTGCAATTACGTCATTTGGTTGGAAGAGAACTAAATAAACTGAAAAGAACATAAGTACATTAAATACATCTTCACCTTGTCTTACCTTATCTTATCTTGAAGTTTCCCCCTATCGTTATTCTGGCACATAAACATACTTACATTATGATTTGATTTTCAGATGATAAAAGCACATAGGTTGGGACTAAATATCACTAAATAGAGACATGCTGCTGTTTTGTAAATCTTTTTTGTGATTTAATTTTGGCAGGTAATGCAGGATTAAAATTAATGCTTCATAACATTTTGCAAGTGTATAATTATTAGGTGCCTGCCATAGCATAGTATAGCGTGCACCTCCACAAACAATATATCAAAACATGAGGACCGATCCCGGGATGTGTGCTATTACTTTTCTTTTACAGATGGGAATCAGTTGCGAAGTAATTTGCAAAAAAACTACGTCAGAATAACCCATAGGAAGGGAAACAAAATTGTAAAAATCCCACATTTTTGAGCATTTACTGTGTAATCATAATTTCAGCTAAAACGGCATTTAACTCTCAGTTTGTCTGTGTGCTGTCAAGGAGTCAAAACGGTATGTCGATATCTATCACGTTTTTTTTCCCAACGTGCCTCTAAGCGACCTAAAGTTTCACAAAGACGAGGGACCAGTGGCCCTCAGTGCTGTTATCTGATGAAAGTCGATTCACGTTGAGCAGAAATTATGGCTGCCAACGATGTTGGAGACGTCAAGGAGAGCGCTATGCATCAGCCACTGTTGTCACCAGACGAGCTTTGCGGTGGTGGCGGTGTCACAGTGTGGGCAGGTGTGTCCAGTCTGTATAGAACTGCCCTACACTTTGTGAATGGTACAGTGACAAGCCCATACTACCTAAATAACATCATTAATCCAGTGATTGTGCCCCTACATGAACAACACAGGCCTAATTTCATCTTCATTGACAACAATGATCCAGCTCATCAGGGTCGCATCATCAGGGAACTGCTGTTGGAGACTGGTGTACCTCAAACGGTGTGGCCTGCACTTTCTCCAGACCTGAATCCCATTGAAAACCTGTGGGATCAACTGATTCGCCGTGTAGAGGCTCGAAACTCTGCACCCCAAATCCTCAATGACCTGAGGGCTGCCCTTCAAGAACAGTGGGATGCCCTACCTCAGCAGACATAAGTCGACTTGTGAACAGCATGAGACGTCGTTGTCAAGCTGTAATTGAAGGGCACATGACGAGTTATTGAGACGTTGACATTTTTTGTTGTGGTGTACACACCATTGTTGTTAACTTTTGTTTCACCAAATTGTTTGAGATGAGGAAATCACCAGTGCATCCTTCTACTTAAATTTCCTAGATCCGTGATATGATATCACAGTAGCGGGAACTTTTTACATTTTCCTCAAATTTCACACGAAAGCCAAATATCCCTAACTTTGTGTGAGTAGTATAACCATGTGTTTTGTCCGGTAAAATGTCTTCAGCATTTTTCTACAGCCGAACGAAAAAACATCCCTGTGCAAAAAAAGTTGAAGCAAAAATGGCCAGCTGCCCCATAGAGTTGCATTGATTTGGATCTGGGATTAATTTTTTATCGCAATCGATGCTTAACTCCTCACAGCTCAGGCTCTGAAGAAGGTAGAGACCTGAGCTGTGGCACAGCCGTATACGACAGATGCCCGTCGCTCCCACATTTGAAATTTTATCTAAACCCATTACGGTTTTCGAATGGTAAAAGTTTGTTCGGAAGAATTTTTACATGAAAAGCTGGCCTGACTGAGGCATTATATTGAGTGACAGTGAGACATGCAGCAGCTGCATGGTAATTAATTACCATAATAACAGAGCACCGGTGTGTCAATAACCTCAAGTTACCTCATCCAGACTGCTGCTGTGTCATAGACCCCTTTTCCACCAAACTGATTCCAGTGCTGGTTCAGTACTAGAGCCAGAGTTAACACCGGTTCTTTGTGTTTCCACTGACCAAACTGGTTACAAACTGGTTTCGAAATGGTGCTTAGCTGGCCCCAATTCTTTCTGGGGTCAGAATAAAGAACCGGTTCGACGTGATGACATCACCGACTGGGGGCGGGACTACGTAACAACTAATGGCCGGTAAACAGGAAAAGATCGGCATTTTTTGTGCAGCAAAACAAAACAAAATGGACCTAAAGTCAAAGCAGCAGTGGTCAGTGGCGGAGACAAACTTCCTGCTCGCAGTGTGGTCCTCCACCGAAGTGCAAAATAAAATTTGAGTGGGCTTCAAGGACCAAACCGGTGTTCCCATACATCCAGCGAGAGATGGCTGCGTGATGGTATGAGCGCATTGGTGAGCAAATTAGTAACAAGCTTAAAAAGTGTTGTTGTGGTCTTGTGGCGGTTGGATTTGGCGTTAAATCTACTGGGTAATGGTGACGTACGCATACGCATGGAGCGACGTAATGATGTAGCCTTCCGGCCAGCACCAGTGTGTGGAAAAACAAACGGTTCTTTTTCGGTTCGTACTTGGAACCAGCTGCAAACTGGCTTTATTCGGGGGAATTTGTTTTCAGCTCACACAGTATGATACTGCCATAGTATTATCAGTCATCATACTGGTCCGAGTTCATGTAGTAATGATAGCATTTAAGCTAATATTAGCATTTCAGCTTCTGCTACTTTATACACTAACATGTGCATACTAGATGAAGTACGTTAGTGAAAGTGAACATACTAACGACAACCTACATGCTAACGATAGCTTCATACCTAAAATTATCATTTAAGCAAATGTTAGCATTTTAGCTAATATTTCATTTTACAATACCATTTGCTTAGTAGGTGAACAATATTGGTGTAAGGCAGTACTTCTGAATTATTTTCTGTTACGCCCCTATCAAGAAGAAAACAACAGTTTAAAACAGGACAACAAAAATGCAAAACAAGCTTTAATAAAGAACCACTTTTTCTATTTACTACTATAGTGGTGTGACTGGCCGAAAACAATTTGAAGTTCAGAACGCAAGTTGTGATGGAAATTTTGAAACACTAAATCAGACAGACCTGACTAAACCCACCAAGCTTGTAATGAGCTAATGGCAGCTAAAACAAAACTAGCAAGTTAAGTTAGCAAGTTAAAATGTTTAATTAATTTACTCGGTGGACGGTGGAGACAGCCAATCACACAAGAGATCCAGACAACAGAGAGCCAATCAAGTGGTGGTGGGCTTTGGCTTGAGCGGTTGTTTGGTCCGCCTGGTCCTAGTGCTGACAATTTCGGTGTTGTGTAGCGAAACATTGTTTTTGGAGAGTAAAAAGTGCAGGGGACCAAATCGGAAATTTGACAAAGTGCAGGGGACATGTCCCCTGTGTCGCCCCCCTAAAATTACGTCTGTGAACCAGAGTATTTAGACCATACTTTCTCAGAATATTTTCACGTTCGGTGTATGTGTGCGCCTCATGGACAGCAGAAAAATGAGCTTTTCACACAGACGAAAAAACAATAAATGAAAATAACAACAAAACAAACCTTGTCCAATCGGTGGAAAGATGCACCACATTAATCAATCAAAAATCATAATCGCAAACCGCGGCATTTGGTTGCTACGGGATGAGGGAAATTTGTGGGATTGACTGCGGGTGACTTAGTGACAGAGATAAGAGCAATCGTAAGTTTTGAGATTTCAGTGCTCTGTGATATTTAGTGTATTTTGAGTGTTTAGTTAGTGTGTAGCGGTCTAGTTTAGTGTCTTGGGTTAGAGTTTTATTGGTTTTGTGAGATAAAACAATGAGACGAGGCAGCCGAGGAAAACGGGGCGGAGCACAAATTGGAGGCCGAAAGCCGTGACTTTGACGACTAAGGTGACGATCCGTGGTTTTTATTGGAGGAGGAGAGAAAGAGAGGAGGAAAGAGAAGAGCCTCGGACGAGTCGGTAGATCCGTTCAGAGGACTGGTCAGCGACGTCTGGACACGACCACCAGGTTGCCATCTCCTCTGGCTCAGGCAGCAGAGCCGAGCCTTAACTCTTAGGCATTGTCTGAATTGTATTTAGATAGTGTTAAATTACTGTCTTGTGTGATAAGAGTGTATGCAAGTTTTGAAATTTACAATTCTATTTGCACCCTAAATTTTAAAATTGGTTTGTTATATTTGTGATACATACATTTTTTTTTGTAAATAGCTGTACAAAAAACGTCTGAGGTAATGTCTGCATTTATGCAAAAAAAGTCACAACTTATATGTATGTTGGTTTCGAAATTTACAATTCATATTTGTATTCTAAGTTTTTTTAAATGGTTTGTAAAACATATTTGTGGTTTTCACAGTAAAAAATATGAATATGCAAGGTAAACATTTTTTTGAAAGTGAAATATAAAAGATAAAAGTTAAAAGTAGCCAAAAAGGGCCAATTATACCCTGTACTCCAGAGGGTTAAGGCCTCAACAGTCCCATTTTGACCTTTCCATCCCCTACAGACCGAACTCCAAGAAGCTCAAATCAGAAGCTCTTTGCAGACAGTTCTCCCCTGATGACTCTACCACCATTCTGCCATCAAGCTGAATTTTGGGCTCAGTGACCTGGCAGATCGAGAAACATACTCACCTCCAGAACTCCCGTTTCCTCACGTTGCTATATAAAACTCTTTTCCAGTCCAGAATTCCTCCCGCTGAACATTCATATTCTACAATAAAATATATTTGCTTTTCCAGTGTCCTGAGTTACTTCCTGTAGTGGGTCAGAGCCTAAACTAAACCATGAAAAGAAATCTTTTCAATGCAACCTTTGTACTAATTAGAGAGCCTGGCTCATCTGGAGAACAAAAACAGCTGTGTGTGGATGCTGTTCCTCGACTTCAGCTCTGCCTTCAACACAGTCATCCCTACACACCTGGTGAACAAACTCAGTACCCTAGGCCTTACCACCCCACTCTGCAACTGGCTACTGGACTTTCTTAACAACAGACCACAGACAGTAAGAGTTGGCAATAACTCTTCACAGACCATCATCATGAACACTGGGGTCCCCCAGGGTTGTGTGTGGAGTCCTGATGACCCATGACTCCTGTGCCAGACACAACACAAACCACATCATGAAGTTTGCAGATGACACAACAGTCGTGGGTGTTATCAGCAACGATGATGACTCAGCCTACAGAGAGGAAGTACACCATCTCTCTGGTGCGACACCAACAACCTACACCTCAATGTCAGCGAAACAAAAGAAATAACTGTGGACTACAGGAAAAATCACAAACCACACACACCCCTCACCATCAATGGCAATGCTTTGGAATTATCGAAAAGCACCAAGTTCCTGGGAGTGCACATCACTGACGACCTGACATGGGCAACACCACCTCCCTTGTCAAGAAAGCACAGCAACATCTCCACTTCCTACGCAGGATGAGGAGAGCCAGTCTCCCTCCTCCAGCACTCACCACCTTCTACAGAGGTGCCATTGAGAGCATTCTCACCAGCAGTCGATCAGTCTGGTATTGCAGCCGCCAGGTTGCTGACCAGAAGGAATTACAGTGGGTGGTAAAAACAGCAGAGAGGATAACAGGTTCAGCCCAACCATCCATACAGGACCTGTACACATCCCGTTGCCACAGAAGAGCCATCCACATAATCAAAGACCCCACCCACCCCTCACACAAACGGTTTACTCTCCTGCCATCTGGTAAGCGCTACAGCAGTTTGCACTGCAGGTCCACCAGACTCAGCTACAGCTTCTTCCCACAGGCCATCAGGCTGCTGAACTCACTCCCGAAACCATAAACACAACCCCCACACACAAAAACACACACACAAACTCTGAATCACTTTGATAGGAACTGTATACTCACTTTGTTGTCTATATTTTGTGTTGATTGTTGCCCTGTTGTTGATATTTATTTGCACTTATGTCCAGTGATGTCTCTTGTCCTGTTATTTATACTTAGTTGTGTGTTAAATTTTAGCCTCCGTTACCGCACATTGGAGTTTTGGACAAATGCAATTTCAGTCATCTGTGTAATGTACTGTTGCATGGTTTGATTGACAATATTGAACATATTAATATCTATTAATTTCAGTCATTTTATTGTAATGTTTATCTGTCTTTGTATTTCTCCTCCGTGTAACTCAGGAAAAAAATCAGCTCCACCACAAAATTGATTTGACATTAAGGTTAATTTCAATTCCAACCTCAATTATTTTATCAGAAGGCAGTTTCTGCAGCTTTAAAACTTACAACAGCTGACTAAAGTCTAGGTTGTGTCCAGCAGGCAAATTAAGAAACATATTGTTGGAAAGTTAGGGAGAAGTATTTGTCTAATTTGTAGAAATGGTATTTATGCCACCTTAAATGGGAGTAGCTACTCTCATACACTCACTCGTAATGTAATTTCAGAACCACTAATTCACCCAGTAGGCATGTTTTTACACATATTGGGGTCGGGAGGGAAACCCATAGCCACTAATAATCTAAACCAAAATAAACAAAGAAAGTTGTAAGGTAGAAGACACTCTCTAACATAGGAGTTTGTTTTGTGTGTAAATAAAACTCTATAAAAGAAATTCTGTCACCAAGACAGAAGTTCTACTACTTTATCAGCATCAGATAAAGAAAGTCCTTATTCAAATTAAGCCTGGGCTGTGTCAAAAAAAAGAATTCTAAGTAAACTCTCAGAGTGAAACCTCCATCTACCAACTATAAATATGATAATTCCACCTGGACTTTCTCTGTGTGATTTATCTTGCCTTGAGGGGACACTAAAGTTACCTCCTCACACAGAGATGCAAATATTGTTACAAATGTGAGAATAAGGTAGGCCATTATTAATCCATCCCTCCATTTTTCAACCCGCTCATCCCTGCGGGGTCACGGTGGTATGCAGGTGCCTCCCCCCATGGGTCATTGGGCGACATATATCAAGGGTAAACCCTGAATAGGTCGCCAGTGTCTTCAATAATTTGAATGTTTCTTAATTCATTTACATTACTTGACTTTTTCAGTATTGTTAAAATTTATATGAAATATTCACACATTTATATATTGGAGACTGTAGATGTCTTCTATTGTAACCTATTTTTGTTTTTTATTTATATCTTGACTAATACTTACATCTTAAACACTTATGAAATGTAATATTTTTATTGTTATTTTATCATTGCAAAGAAGAAAAGCAACACAATATTCTTTGACACATTGGAAAGGGCAAGAAGAAATAATGTGTAACAGTTTGAAAACTGTCAAAGGCAACAAAAGCCTTGAGACCAGGTCAGAGGTTCATATTCAGACAAGACAATCACCCTAAACATAAAATATGAGCTTGTAAAATAGAACAGCTCTAAAACTAACTGTAACAAAACATGGACTTTGGAATTTGTAAGTACTCTCTGTCCATTGTGACTAAGCTTCAGCTGAAACATTTAAAAACAACAATGGACAGATATAAGATGTATTCATGTCACAACTTGTCTTTGAAAATCTAGCCTTTCTTGTCACAATAATACACAGCTTGTACCTTTCAACTAAAATGCCAAAATATTTGCAGAGGTTTATGAATGCAAAATATAAACAAACTTTTCATTTAAATTATTGTAATCAAATTTTCAGCAAAAAATAGCTACCACAGCAATGTAGCTGCCTTAGTAAATCAGAACACAAACTACAGGTCTGGTTTAGGCTTCTTTGAATTGCACTGAAGTTTTGTTCAGAATTTAGTATTAAGAACTTGGTTCATTTCCTCACAAGCATCAGGTGTTTCGTCCTCTTCTACTTTATTCTTCTTTTTGTTAAAAACGTGCAGAAAATCCCAAGACTCAGGGATAAGCTGTCGTTCAAACATCACATCCAGCAGCCATGACACTGCTATAATACTTATCAAAGAAGACAGCATGGCGACAGTTCTGTGAGGAAAGTATTGTCTGATAAAATTATTCTCCTCCCTCCAACCAGGGTACAGGAGCACAGGAGGGATCCCCAGTACGGGCTCCCCGCTTAGTCCCCGCAGCAACAAACCCACCAGAAAGCCGCAAAAGGCACCATAAGTGTTTGAACGTTGGAAGTGCAGCACACAGACCAGCTGTGGAAAAATCACACAGTAAAGGAGGTCCCCGCTTAGAATCCAGAGAGCCGCCACGCTGTCGTCCCCAAAAGCCAGGCCGGTTCCAGCCACGCCCACGAGGAGCACACTGATACGGATCACCCACTGCAGCTCCCTCTCTGAAGCCTGCAGGAGTGCACAGACAAGCAGATGATAAAAACATGATTCATTTTACATTAGCTGGGATCAAACTATATTTGCACATACCCTTTTTCTCAGAGTTGCCTTATATATGTTTTGTGTAAACATGGATGCTGAGGACAGCAGAACTGAGTCCATGGAGGACATAACGGCTGCAGCTACAGAACCAATGCCCAGCACTGCCACCCAGGTGGGTGTGAGGTGTTGCAGAGCGAGGGGCAGGATCTTCCCTGCTTCTCCGCGCTCAAAAGGAGGGGGGAGACCGTACTCAGTCTGGTTCCAGTCTAAGGGAGAAGGTAAGAGAAATAAATACAGTTTTACATAAAATGTTGAAAAACACCTAACTAAAATTTCAGTAGTACAATATCAGTAAGGATTAAGGTTATTTACTTTGCTAAATGCTAGAAAAGTGTAACATTTTATTAGTAATCACATTAAAACCAAATTTTTTAACATGCATGCAGTTTTACAGAGTTCTTCAAATGACCTAACTAGAGTTTGGTGTGTTGAATCAGAGATGTATTTAAAGATGCAGGACACCACAGAGTATTGCAGATTGATCCATCTCCTCTAGAGTAGTTCCAAAAGGTAATGTTGGGCACTGTAAGTGTTCTGTGTGATATAAGCAAGTTTTTCCGTTTAGACTTATTGTTATACCAAAGACATTTTATGCACCAGAGAGAATATTGATGGGACTGTGTGTGGGCAATGGAAGCTGCATCACTGGCCAAATTAATTCATAATGAGAACTTTTAGCATTTTTGTTTTGGCATGAAAAAACTGGGTTTGAAAGGGACTCCTTGGCTCAACAACAGCAGAGAATGCCACACTGGATATCAGGTTGACCAGGAGAATCGGTAATGCTGACTCCATTGAGCACAAGTTTTCTCTGAGATTATGAGAAAACAAACAGGTCTCCACCACAATGAAAGTAACAGACCTTAAAAGGTGATCAGACCCTTAAATATCTCTTGTGAGTTTAACTCTGTATGGAAAGTGTGGGAAAGTGTTTCAATGGCTGATCAGAACTCTTTTTTTAATGTTCTTTTGTAAATCTTCCTCTTGGCAAGCACCTGCTCCAGCATCCCCTTAATGATGCATCTCCACTTCGTCCAACAGGAACCTAATTGCTAACAAATTTTCATTTACCAAGGATTAATATTTTAGGGTAGTAGGTGATTTAAGATGTATTCATACAATACCACAGTGATATCTATTTTAAATGAATATGTAACTAGACAAATTGTAATTGCTGTAACCTTTTATTAGAGTGTCATTTTTATTCTAAATTTCATTTATCTATCTATCTATCTATCTATCTATCTATATATATATATATATATATATATATATATATATATATATATATATATATAGGATATACACATTAAAAGAGTTGATGATGTTTAGACACTGGGAAAGAAGCAAAAACAAGATTTACCTGCAGCTGCAGCCATGACACCGATAACAACTGAGGGGATTCCTGTAATAAAAACGGTCCCAGCAGCAGCAAAACAGGTGACCTGAGCTTGAGCAGAGGAGGCTGCGGAAAGAATTCTTTGGTACAGAGATTGATAGGACAGTCCTCCTAGAGCCTGCAACACACAAAAACAGAGCTTTATCCTTTCAAAGATACCACTTTATCATATTGAACGGGACTTGAAGGCCACCTCCACATCTGTCCTCAACCTACGCTGTCCAGCCTGACGCCAAAACTTATAACTTTGTCTTCAAGTTATAAATATAAAACGTTTGACATATGCTGACACATAGTTAACATTATTTTTATTTATTTTTTTTACCAGCAGAAGCATCTCGTCGACCCATTTTCCAGCATCCGCCAGCTCCAGGTGTCCGACCCATGCGTGCTCCTGTGATTGGTTGAGCGAGTGTGTTATGGTGCTTAGACCAGCAACTGCTGGACTGAGGGCCATAAAGGGAACACAGAGCCACTGGAAAAAAGCAAACGCAAGCTTAGTAAAATATTAAACATGTTTGAATTAGCGTGTCAATAATGTAATTTTCTTTTTAAGTAAATACTATTTTAACTACTGGTACTACCAAATACTATTCATCAGATGATCGGTTACCGAAAACTATTTGTTTATCTTCATTGATCTTTACCTTAGTTAAGGAGGGATAAAATACTAGTTTCTTTAAACAATGAGCTCACAGGATGACAACCAGGAGAACTGTTTTTTCTAACTATTTTCTCTGTTTAATCAAGCTATTGTCGTTTACATTCCCATTATTCTGTAAAGTTGTCCAATTGGTTAACAGAACAAATTGTCACTTGATCTGAGTTGAAGCATATTTTAAACAGAAAGCAATACGTTGCTGTAAAAGCAGGGAAATTATTGTTTCAAAATATTATAATGTATAATTAACAGGTGTACCACAATGCTCAGCACTCAGGCCACACAGGAGAATCAATGGCAACTTATCAAACACGTTTTGGAAGTAAAATATCTGGTGTCCTATTGTATCTACCTCTAAAATTCCCCAAGCGTTTAAGATATTTAGACATTTAGAACCATTTAACTGTTTTAATTTTTTTCTACAGAAATGTTAAACTAATACAGTATCTGTTGATACTCATAGCTTCTAAATCAGTTTCTATTTACCAGGTACATACAGGACATACTAGGAATTTGTTTTGGTGTAATTACACCGAGGCAGCCATTTGCGGCGCCAGGTAGGCATTAGCGCAAAGGGTCTAAGGACCCACACTGGATGCTGTGGTGTATTTTGCCATGGGCTGGATTTGAACCCCTGACCCCCTGCTTGGAAGTCAGGCAACATACCACTTGAGCTATCCAGCCGTCTTAGTGTACAACCAAACTAATGTGTAAAATATTTTCTTTTATTTCTTACCAGGCTCAAGAAAATAAAACATAACTGGAAAATGTCAGTGTATGCAACTGAGTAGAGGCCTCCTAAAAACGTGTAGATGATGGAGACAGCCGCTGAAATGATGATGGAGAAAGTAGAAGAAATCCCTAGGATTATACTCATTGTTCCGCCTGAAAAAAAAATCCATACATTTAGTCAGAGATAATATAAGCCGATATAAAAAATAAAAAAAAACTTTACTATGTCATTAGTTCAGAGTACCTATATTTAAAAAAATGTTAAACACTGATCGTAAGAAATAAAACTGTCATAAATTATTGTGGAAATTACACAAAACAATGTTAATGATGATCATGATACCAAGTTACATATTTTGACGCGCAGATAGAGACAACCGGTTATTTACCCAGAGCGGCAAGGATGCAGGCAACCCATAACACATCACTGAACAAAGCGGGAAGCATGATTGCTGCAGTGAACGCGTTGCCATAGCGAATCTGAAATGGGTCCAACATTGTCACGTACCGCTTTGACCTCATAGGCCTTGCGAAGAACAGTCCACCTAAAACAGAACATAAAGAGACCAGAGTCAGTTTTAAAAATATCTATACACACTCCTTTCACTACATTACACGAGACAGGAAATGCATTATCTGTCAGTTTATAAGCCCATATGCAAGGTTAGAAAAGGCTGCAGTTTGAAAATACAAACATGCTCCCACAAATTAATAATGTTCTACTTAAGGTGGCCCAAAGCACCAAGATCCAGTGTAAAATTGATTTACCAAATAGAGATTCACCCCACAAAGCCCCCTAGGTGGGAGGGTAATGCTTTGGATTCAAAGGGAATCTCTGTGGAGCGACAATTCCGGTTAAAGGTTCTCAGTATTTAATATAAAATACATATACAATAAACTCAACCATATTTTTCTGTTGAGCTTAAACTAAATGAAATTTAAATCACGGAATTATGCTGCATTTGCAGATATTTGTTATGAACATGGAATTGGTTCTAAATGGGACTCATGGTGTTTGAACCACAGATCCCAGTTTTAGTACTTCTTTGTTTGAACAAGCCAAATTCATTCAGGAAGCAGGAGGAGCGATCCTCTCTGCGTCAGAGGACTAATTTTATGTAAACAACATTGCAATTGAGACGCACAAGACAGAGCAGGGCAGATAATGAGTTAATTATTTAGACTAAGTAGTTAAATATCATGTGAGAACAATAATAATAACTTTTAAGTCTGCATCACAAAGATAAAAGACAGTTTATTTTTTTTAAACGTTTACTTACCCAACAAAAAATTTAAAGCAAATGATGGGGGTCCCAGAGCCCAAACAAGACCTTGAGTGGGAGAATAAACAGATTCCGCTGTTCCCATAATGTAACCACCTCCGACCCATGTCGCTAAAAACAGAGAAAAATAAGAGGATAAGAGTAAAACAAGGAAAAGTGCACGGAGGGTAGTTACCACTTTTACAGGCTCTACCTGTCATGGTGAAAATCCCAACCAGAACACTGATGTTTCGGCCACCAATGATGGAAATTTCGCTCTTTGGACCAATGCATGTCTTCTCCACTTTTTTGGCTTTTCGAGACCCCCACACTCCAATTGCCAAGATGAAAACGTAAAAGACAGTCACAGACACGAGTCCAGCCACATCCACTGCCATGGTGAATCTGGTAAGCAGATGGTCGACCGTTAATGTTTTTGTAAAATGAAAACCAACAGATTTCAAAACTTTCTGACAAACATAAAAACATTGGAACTGCTCAGTTACTCATAACTTTATTATATTTACCTGAAGATTTAGTTTCCACCAGAAGGATTTCGCTCTTCATGGGAGCAGTTTTTTAGCCGTAGGATGCTCCTGAAGGAGGGACACAATCCAACACTGACATTAAAATTAAAGTTGCAAATCTATTTATATGTAGATTAAACGCTAACTCGTGCCACTGTATGGATATTAAGAACTACTGTGTTTTTAAGCCTCTAATTGGACTGAACTGTGATTTAAAAAAAAACATTTTCAATTTTCAATAACATTATTTTTTCAGTCAGAGTTATTGATTCGAAACAGGTTAATATTAAGATCCCTTCAAAGATTCACATCATTAAGGTAAAAAATAAAAAGTAGTTGTCTAAGAGAGCTCTGTATATTTTAAACCATGTATCGTGTAAATTGCTTTTAAAGTATTTACAACGTATTTTTATATTTTGTTAGACCTGGACTAAAAAAGCCTTCCATTATCCCGCGATACATAGGATGGAGCAGGATTTTGTGTCCCTGGCAGAGCATCCAGGATAGAGAAGATTAGGAAACACCTTTGAATACAGATTTAAGCCTGTTCATGTAAAAGATGCCACATTATGTCAAATGGGTTTGTGAGTAAATTTGTAGATAATTCCTATTGTTTCCACAAATGTACAGATCACCACTTCCTGCATGCTGTAGTAAAGCAACATTTGCGTCAATTGGGTTTGTGCTATGAAAACTAATAGTTTTAAAGGTTTGAATTTTGTCCTTTAGAATTAAGATGAGTTGATAGGAAGGTGGATATTCATTGTGTTACTGAGTGAACGCAGATTCATGCTTCAGTGCTTCAAATACATAAAGGTTAAAAATTATGGCCCTGAATGCCAGGTCTGCCTGTTCTTATGCACTTAAATGCCAGCAATGTTCCTGTGTTAAAGAAAAAGGTAATAAATGATTTCAGGCCTACAGTATTGAAGAAAAAAAGCAACAGGCAAGATGTTATTCGCATTGACCAGCTCAAATATCTCGACCCTTTCATAGACGCTATCACAATGAAAGTGAGAGGACGTGCAATTTTCTACATTGTTGCATGTTTTAGACAGCGATTAATAATTGTGCTACATGTTCAGAGATAAATGTATGTATATTGTCTCTTTTTTAAATGGATCAACACCCATCGACCTAGACACCCTCTTAAAGCCAAATGTCACTGCCCGCCCAGTCAGTTCCTCTAAGTAGCTGCAGTTAACGGGGCCAACGCCCCGCTCAGGTCAATCCAGCCTCTGCTCCTCTGTGGTTCCACGCTGGTGGAATGATATTACATGCACTTTCAGAGCATCAGATTCTCGCATCAGACCCACCGCTTCCGAAAAATATCTCTTGCCCTGAAAGCTCTAAATGCACTATTTACTTCCTGATACCTTATAGCACTCAATGTATTTTACTTGTGTAATCTGTGTTTTAATTGAATCTTGTAAGTAATGTTAAATCCTCTTTCAGGATACTGCAGGTAACATCATTTGTACATTGTGTGATAGTATAATGTTAATACCTCTTTTGTAAGTTGATTTGGATAAAAGCTGCTAAATGCATAAATGTAAATTATATGATTTTTTCATAAGGAATTTCTTAACCTTAATGATAATAACAATTATATACATATTCTAGGATTAATGAAAAAATAACTGATGGTGATAATTGGGACATGATGGATTTGCTGTGTGGTTTCAGACAGAAACTCCGTACACCAACATGACTACAATTCATTTGACAAAGTAAATGTTTTACTTATGTTTTACTTATATTCAAACATGGTAGTCACTTTGGTGTCGATGTAATAACTGCATTTAAATAAACCAATCTTTAGTGACATTTTACAAGGTTTAACTACGTGGTCACCTAGTAACCACATCAACCTCCTTAAAACACAGAGATACACAGAGATGGCACAAATCAAAGGACCCATCTGATCTTGTCACACTTCCAAACACTACTCTCATCCTTCTCCTCACGCGTCACCACGGCAAAGAAGGAGTTCTATCAGGACAAGATCCACAGCGCTACCAACACCCGGAAGCTATTTTCTACCTTCAAGTCTCTGTTAAACCCACCACCTCCTCCTCTTGCAAACAACCTCACTACAGATTCCTTTGCCAACTTCTTCACCGACAAAGTGGCAGCGATCAGCAGTCAGTTCTCAGACCCATCTACACAGACCTCAGCTCACCCTTCCTCACTGGTCCTTCCTCTGAGCGCCGCTGAACACACCGCTTCCTTTTCTTCATTTACCCCTCTCACCGAGGATGAGGTATCAAAGCTTCTCACAGGCACCCAACCTAAATCTTGGCCTCTGGATCCTATTCCCACCACACTCCTGCAATCCAACCGTTGTGACATCAGCCACTGACGTGATCAATGCTTCACTATCTACCGGATCATTCCCCACCGCCTTCAAACAAGCCCAGGTAAGTCCCTTACTCAAAAAACCATCCCTAGCCCCAAGCCAAGTGGAGAACTACCCACCGGTCTCCCTCCTCCCTTTCCTGTCTAAAATCATCGAAAGAGCTGTCTCAAAGCAGGTGACGAAAATTTTTCTCCCAACATGACCTCCTTGATTCTAACCAATCAGGCTTCAAGAGTGGTCACTCCACGGAAACTGCACTCCTGTCAGTAACGGAATCCTTAAAAGAAGCCAAAGCGGCAGGCGAATCATGAGTTCTCATCCTACTGGACCTCTCAGCTGCATTTGATACTGTAAACCACAGCATTCTACTTAACAAGCTGGCAGACATGGGCATTGAGGGCAGTGCACACTCCTGGTTTGAATCCTACCTCACCGGACGATCCTTCAAGGTGGCATGGCAAGGCCAAACATCGACGCGACATCACCTCACCACAGGGGCGCCCAAAGGGTCAGTGTTCGGAACCCTCCTCTTTGCCATGTACACTACTTCGCTGGGCCAAATCATCCATTCGCATGGCTTCTCCTATCACTGCTATGCAGATGATACCCAGCACTATCTGTCCTTTCCTCCAGACGACCTCTCGGTACCGACGCAAATCTCAGCCTGTCTTTCTGACATATCTGCATAGATGAAAGATCACCACCTCCAACTAAACCTCTCCAAAACTGAATTGCTTGTCATTCCAGCCAAGCAAACTATTCCCACAACATCAGCATCAGGTTAAAGTCCCTATCTGTGGCACCAACTAAGGTTGTTAGAAACCTGGGCATCATGATTGATGATCAGCTGACCTTTGCGGATCAGGTTGCCTCTGTCGCTCGATCGTGCCGCTTCTTTCTATTCAACATCAGGAAGATTAGGCCACATGTATCTCAACATGCGACACAGCTCCTAGTTTCCGCCTTGACTACTGCAACTCCCTCCTAACAGGTCTTCCCGTCTGTGCTGTGAGACCGCTACAGATGATCCAGAATGCTGCAGCTGGCTTGGTTTTCAACCAGCCAAAGCGAGCGGATGTCACACCCCTTTTCACTGAACTCCAGAGCCTTCCCTTAGCTGCAGGCATCAAATTCAAATCACTACTGCCGGCATAAAGAGTGTTTGATGGATCAGCGCCAATCTACCTCAACGCCCTCTTAAAGCCTTACATCACCGCCTGTCCGCTCTGTTCCTCCAAGGAGCGCCAACTAACGCGACCAACACCCCGTACAGGTCAATCTAAACTCTTCTCATTTGCGGTTCCACGCTGGTGGAACAAACTTACATGCACTATCAGAGCATCAGATTCTCTTTCCACCTTCAAGAAATCCTTGAAGACCCAGCTGAGAGAGTATATCTTGCCCTGAAGGATCTAAATGCACTTATTACACCCCCCTGATATTATTTAGCACTCAATGTATGGTACTTAGGCCTTCTGTATTTACCTGAATGCTGTAAATGAGTGTCATCATTAATGTTAAATCCTCTCCTAGCATATTGCAGGTAACTGAGTAAATTGCGTCGTAGTTCTATGTTAAACCCTCTTTTTGTAAGTCGCTTTAGATAGAAGCGTCTCCTAAATGCAAATGCTTGTTGTTCCACCACATTTGGGAAAGAATAGGGTCGAATTTCCCAGTCACAAAAGCGTTGGCATATCTGTTTACATCTCCTTCTGCGACACACAAACCTGAAATAACAGATGACCACCTCATACAATAAACGTCTTTATCCTTTATCCTGTAGAATGGTGTGTTGTTTGTGAGCCTTGGGGCACATTTGCTTCACCAGGGAAGGAGATGTCAGCTGTTCCCATGTTATACCTCAGCTGGAAACAGTCGGAATGGGAGATGGTTCAGAAATGATAGAGGAGTGGCCAGAACATTTGTTGGCCACACGTCCCTCTTCAACCCACATCCTGTTAATTAAACCCACAAAGGAATGCCAAAGTAGAGATTGCCCAGGATACATCTGGCTTTTCAGCCTTTAATATTCATAGTTTACTGGGTGGAACGGATGAACACAGACAGTCGTCTCTCCAACTTTAGAAGCAGTTGAATAAATCCAACTTGGTTGCTCCTTGGATTAAGTCAGCTGTTAGTGGCACTAGGTTGTGAGGTTTTTTTTTTTTGTTTTGTTTAGATGCAAATTAGGTCACTAAGAGGACATCGACGGCCCAAAACACTGAAGCAAATCTACAAAAGAATGGCTGAAAAAATACACATAAAACAATAAAAAGAAACTGAAGCAGTGACTCAGTTTGAGATCTACTGAAAATGTGGGGCAACTCACAAACCTCACGAAACTAAAACACCAGCCGTTCACGATTAAGATTACAACTGTGGGATTCCTCATCCCTCTGATCTACTATACTAGCAGCACGACAACGTGAGAATGGGGGAGACACAAGGCGCATCGTGATACTACGGTGCGTTCAATTTACATCGGATGTCTGAGACCACACTTAACAAGCGATCCTGTTACCGACACAAAAACACCCGAGGAGCGCTCATAATCCCATAAATAGTTAATCTGATGGAAATAGTTAAATAGTGATTACCTTTAAAGGAAAAAAAAATACATAAAAGAAGATAAATATGAAAAATGGGGATATATATAGATGAAGAAGTCGAAATTTCGGAGTCGCATTTGGACGCACCACTAAACCAACCCGCTGCGCGGTTGAAGGCAAAGGAGGAAGAGGAGGAGGAAGATGTAAATGAACGGAAAAACACTGCACGTGGATGTTCAATAAATACAAAAGTAAAAACGTCTTTCAACAGACAGTTCGGATTTCCAGGCAGTTATCATGACACAAAATCTCCTGTTACTTTTAAAGGACAAAATGAAATTAGGAGAAAGAAACACACTTCCGCATCTCTTGCACGTCTAACGGCGCTTCTCTCGTATCATTGGAGTGACTCTGTGTTAGAGAACACTAGTTCTGAATTGTGTTATACTTCAGCCAATCACTTACTTTGAAATAAGAAGTGTTTAACTCACCTTTTCGTGGATAATGTAACCTTGAATAGATTTTTAAAAAATCGACCTTCAGCGTTGCCTTTTTTTCTCCACAGTCAGTTTTACATTTTCTGAAATTTGATGAAATATCGCGGTTTATATCTCAAGAGTCGCTATAAAAACAAATAATACTTCCTTAAAGTGTTGCTTTCCTAAACGCCCCATCACGGATGAGGAAAACTGATGAGAAAAACAATAAAAAGTTACTTTGTTTGCAGCCTGCAGCAGGGATGCTTCCCTCCTGTTTTAACTACAGTCCTGAACTGGCCACTACTCTCAGAGTGGTGGTTTTTCTGCACACACCAGCTCACTGCATATGTAAGCTCACTGCATATGTAAGCGTATATATATATATATATATATATATATATATATATATATATATATATATATATATATATATATATATATATATATATATATATATATATATATATATATATATATATATATATATATATATATATATATATATATATATATATATATATATATATATATATATATATATATATATATATATATATATATATATATAT
>JAVLVB010001174.1:1060137-1071257 GCA_032876305.1 Orestias chungarensis
ATATATATATATATATATATATATATATATGTATGGGATACACACACACACACTTACATATATACTTTTTGAAACGTTTTTAGAATGAATGTTTCATACAGCCTAAACAGTTGATTATAAATGTCTTCTCAACTCAAAATGACTTGAGATGAGATGTCAAATGTGTGTTCGTCTTGTATGTTGTTAAAAAATTGTTTCTTTTTAAAAAAAGTTTATTCCAAACGCTTTAAAGAAACATATGAGCAATTCCCAGCGAATCTTTTAAAAACATTCTGAAACAATGGAATAAAAAAAAACTGTATGTTCATACTGCAGTTTAAAAAAAAAAACTGACAATTCTTATTTGGCTGTTTCATTTTTCCTTTGAGGTTGCATACTTTTAAGCTTAATAAATCAGTAATCTGTGTTAAATATAAAAGAAAAAACTTCCAATATTATGGATCCTTGCCATTCTTTATTTGATGCAGTAATTGAATTTGCTGTGTTAATGGTCTAAAAAAAATACATTTACAATGAAATGGGACAACTTTCAGCTTTGCTTGTTTAGGGAAACAAATCCATCCAAACCATGTTCACCCATATTTGATATATAGTTGGATTTTACTTAAATCGATAACTTCTTGTAATACATTTTATTTCAGTTTCACTCGCTAGCTACACTAAGTCCTTTCTCAACTGTTTTATTAAGAAATCAGCTAGAGAGTCAGTTGATGCCCTGATCCACGTGCGCTTGGACCAGATTCAATCTCACTGTTTGAGGAATTCTTTCCCCAATTTCTTTATTTAACATCAACAGGAACTGTTTTGGTTTTCACTACACAAACACGAGGGAAGCAGTTTTCGAAGGATAGACGTAGGAAATAACCAAGTAGATGAGCAACGTGAGGAAAATCCGACGACACAGCACAAAGTAGAACACCTCCTATCACTTGTCTTTGCTTCCCTCTGAAGACTAATATACCAGAACACAGCATCGCCATTAAACCAGGTCACAAAAACAACAGAGGAACTCGAGTTTTTTGTGACTTACATATTTCATATGTAATTCAGTTGTATCCAGCATAACCAATAGAATGATCAAACAAACAAAATATCATAATAATAATGCATTGAAAACTGGAAGAGCAGAGATTTTAAAGGGCACTTTATAAAGAGTAAAAAGGAGGATGAATGGGTCTGATCAAAATCAAGTAGTAGAAAGTGTTACAAGGCTATTTCTTATTCAGAAAACCAGACAGCTATTGTCCACACAGAAAACATGGAACAGGGGGGGACCTTCCCTTGAATGCCTCGTCAAACAACATTACCAGTGGGCATCAGCAACTTCTTCAGGAGGTCATAAAGGTGCCAAGATCATCCTAATATCCGCAGGCCTTACATGCCCAAGGTATCTTTTATAATCCTTCAACGGGGGACATTTCAGTGTAGCAGTGGCAACGTGGTTAAGACAGCTGGAAGCGTGCAGTTTCAGACAAAGGTAAATTTGTACATAAGACACTGTACAGTAAGGGAAAAATTACAATGTAATAAAAAATACTGTACACATATTTATATATCGACAGTTACACGAGCAACGGGGAAGGATTTGTTAAAACGTGTTCATAAGTGTTTGCGATTCAAAAACAAAGAAGAAACCGAGCAAAGATGGCGTTCATGGTACAGTTCCAAGGTGAAAATGCCTGCTAACAAAATAAAAAAAACTAAGATTCATACTAATAACCAAATGTGGTGGTTTTGGTGGGATGGATTGAGCTCCACAGCAGCTGGATCATCAAACAGGGTAACATTATAAAACACAGCAACATGACACTCATGTTTAGTCATTGTTACGTCTAATTTCTTGGTGGCACTTGCTGCCACTAATGATTGTTTACTGTCTTGTGAAGGCTGAAACTGCCTTTTTGTACTTACACAAGTGGTTTTTGTCTGACGTTGAAATCAGTGTGACAATCTAATGTAGAGGAAATGTTTACATTTCAACATGTGGTTTGCCCGAGAATGTGTTTTTCCACACAAATGTGCAGTTTTCTGTTTACTATGTTGTTATTCTTCATTCATTTTTTTATATTTACTGTCTTTGTTTCTTTCATTTTAATTGTTTCATAAAAATCTTAAATTTGTGAACCAAATGCACAAATGGCAACAATAAGCGCAGTCAATGAGGATGTTGAACATAACTAAACAAATCAAATGTTGTTTTTGTTCTTATTCTGATGGTCTTTCAGTGGATATCACTTTCTATTAAACAGTGCTGACATGTCTAACACCACGTTTCCAAAGAGAAGCTAGCACAAACATAAACTAGCAGAAAATGTTAATTTGTGCTTTCCAAACTGTAAAACAGTGAAAACTGAACACTTGTTTAACACATATAAGTCTAGTTTAACATACTTTAAAAAATCTTAAATGGAATAAATTGAAAAACAAAAACACCAGAGATGATAAAAAAAAAAAGACTTACAACAGGGATGAAGCTGCCTGCTGCAAATCTGCTGGTCATAAGCCTTGCATGTTTAGGCGTATTCTTTGGATAAAAAAATAAAAATAAAAAATAACTGAAAATGTACAATTAAAAACTGACATTTGTGTTTGCAAAATAGAAATTGGAACGATGCAGTCTTTAAATGCCTGCAAAACAGCTTTTTGTTTTTTTCAAGAATATCCATGAGAAGTTAGAACAAAACTGCAGGTCTGGTTTAGGCTTCTTCTCTACGTTGCATTAAAGTTTAGCTCAGAATTTAGTATTGAACACTTGTTTGATTTCCTCACGAGCATCAGGCGTTTCGTCCTCCTCTACCTCACTCTTTTTGTTAAAAACGTGCAGAAAATCCCAAGACTCAGGGATAAGCTGTCGTTCAAACATCACATCCAGTAGCCATGACACTGCTACAATACTTATCAAAGAAGACAGCATGGCGACAGTTCTGTGAGGAAAGTATTGTCTGATCACATTATTCTCCTCCCTCCAACCAGGGTACAGGAGCGCAGGAGGGATCCCCAGTACGGGCTCCCCGCTTAGTCCCCGCAGCAACAAACCCACCAGAAAGCCACAAAAGGCACCATAAGTGTTTGAACGTTGGAAGTGCAGCACACAGACCAGCTGTGGAAAAATCATGCAGTAGTTGAGGTCTCCGCTTAGAATCCAGAAAGCCAACACGCTGTCGCCCCCGAAAGCCAGGCCGGTTCCAGCGAGGCCGACGAGCAGCACACTGATTCGGATCACCCACTGCAGCTCCCTCTCTGAGGCCTGCAGAGGATGGACAGACAAGACAGTAAAAACTAGGGAGTGTTTTTTTTTTAGGGAGGACTCAAACGTATGTTTGCACATACCTTTTTCCTGATAGTCGTCTTGTATATGTTTTGTGTAAACATGGATGCTGAGGAGAGCAGCGCCGAGTCCATGGAGGACATGACAGCTGCAGCTACAGAACCAATGCCCAGCACTGAAACCCAGGTGGGTGTGAGGTGTTGCAGAGCGAGTGGCAGGATCTTCCCCGCTTCTTCGCGCTCAAAAGGAGGGGGGAGTCCATACTCAGTCTGGTTCCAGTCTAGAGACATCATGTGAATGCAAAAATTTGATTTTGGTTATATTAAAAAATATGACAGACAAAAAAAAAAACATTAACATTGCGCTGTAGATCTTACCACAGTCATGACTTTAAAAATTGCATTCTTATGTAATAGTGTGAGAGATCACCTGCAGAAGCCGCCATCACTCCAATGACAACAGAGGGGATCCCCATGATGAAAACCGTCCCAGCCGCAGCATAACATGATATCTGAGCCTGAGCAGAGGAGGCTGCAGAGAGAATTCTTTGGTAGAGAGCTTGATATGATAGTGACCCTAAAGACTGCAACACCAACAAAGCAGGTTTAGAGATAGTCAAATTGCTCTGCAGTTTTTACACAGATCACTTCACACTGCAAACCATATTAAGCACAACTGGATCCATAGAGATAAAAATGTATGTTCACTTTCCAGGGCCTGTTTTGTTACTACACAACTGAGAAGTCAAAAGATGTTTTCTAAAATCCTGCCACGTGTTATTGCAAAACTGGGCAAATGTTTCAAAAGTTAAAAGTAATTCTGAGCATAGATACAATTCAATTCAGCTAAAAACTGCTAAATTCTAGATGCAATCAACTTTAGGAAAGCCAGACGAGAGCAGATACTGTAATAGTATTTAGTGCAGTAGATCCCTGTTACTGGTAAAATATGTTAATCCATTTAATCTAGAGTTAAAATGTACTCAAATGAAATAAAGTAACTCTTAACTTTATCAAGTTATAGTAGTAAGTAAAAACCTATACTGCATTCTTTTCTTTTAAAACAGTTCTAATTCTTTCTAAAGGATTTTTTAAAGTCACACTTTAAGGCTTTTAAAAATGTGAATGTCTAACACATACATTGTTTATTATGGGCAGAAACTTGTGCCATCAGAAATGTTTATTGGTTTGAAAATTAATCTTACAGAACGCAAACCGAATTTAATAGGGAAAAAGAAAAATGTATTTCCTTATATCAAAAAAATCAGTTTCTCTTCTTTCTTTTTCTATTCTATAGTTAAAATTGAATTCAAAAATATATAATTTTTATGTGATACACATCCAGACATTGTTAAAGGTATGATAGTAGAAAGTGTTTGTAAGAGTTCAGCTGAATAGTAGACAGGTTGATCCCATCAGCTTTAGCTGGAAAAAAGCCAAAATCTAATTTAAACCTTTAACTTGATTTTCCATTGCTTTACTATTTAGGAGTGGGACGTGCATTTTGGGCCAGATGGCGTTTCTCTCCAGCTTAAGATGCTGCTCAGATGAGCTTGCTCCTGCACTCACGAATGTCCTTTACGCTTCCAAAATTGTGTCATATTCCTGCCTGCTTTAAATCCTCATCATCACCCCAAGAAAACCACAGATAATTGGACCTAATTGCTACAGGTCTGTGGTGCCGATATCTGCGGTCATGAAGACATCTGAGTGTCTGCTCCTCTTTCATCACTTCATTGAGCAACATCTGGACTGCTCGGGAACATACCGTCAGGATCCTGTTTGTGGAATTCCGTTTAGCTCTATTCGCCAGACGTGCCTGACTCGATCGGCAGGTGGATCACAAATCTCATGACAACTAAGAGGAACTACATGCGGCATCAAAAGAACATTTCAGAGACTAGGGGCATCCCAACTGGTTCCCCTTTAGGGTTTTGTACTTTCACATCCGCCCTTCTCCTTAAAAATCAACTGCTGCACCTCCGGGTATGAGTTTGTTTAACTAATGTAGTTTGCAAATGATACCACCTTCATTGGACTCATCTTGGACGGAGACGAGCAAAGCCATTATCCTGGATCTAAAAAGTAGTCAACCATAAGCTACCTCATCAGAAGTCCCAAAAGAGGATATTCTTTCTGTGGCAGCAAAGGAAACTCAAACTGCCAACTGATACTATGCTGGATTTCTAAAGATCTGCCATTGACTCCATCCTCAACTCCTCCATATGATACACTGGGGGTCTCATCCAGGGACAGAGACTTAAGAGCATTGTGTTGACTGTTAAGAAGGTGAACAGCTGCAGTCATAGACCTCCGCAGGACCTGTAAACCTCTAGGACTTCAGGCTCTGCATGTCACTTAGAAGTTGACCCTACTCAAGCTGAACAAGGTCTTTTTAATCGTCTTCCCTCAAGCCGTAGACTATGGTTCATCCGGACAGGAACTTTCCACCGTAAGAACAGCTTCTTCTTGAACAGGGTACATCTATAGGCATCAGACCACATGACCATTGCCATTTTCTCCAGTTAATCTACAATTTAGGGATTTTCTCATCGCTACAAAATAATTGCCATTCATCATAATTTAGATTTTTTTTCCTCCCACTTTTATTCCCGTTTTTAATAATGTCTTGGATAGGTAGTTCTTTTCAGTTTAGTGCATACCAATGATTTCACTTTCCCTAAACAGACCAACATTTTTTTTTATCTCATTAAACATTTTAATATTTAAGTGGTTAGAATTGGAGATTGCAGAAGTTGCTTAAGGAATCAGTACGAATATTTTAATAGCCCTTTGAAGATATACAAACATCCACATTTTGATTTTAAAACATTTTTTTTTGCGTGATACTATTACAATCTTAAAAGGAAACCAAAATTAACGGAAGAGATTTTAGAAACATAATTCTGTGTTTAATCTATATAGTGTTTAAATACATTTTTCAACCTTTGCCGTATGCTCTGTAGCCTACGCATGAGTAAGTCTCATCAAAAACTTGTCTAACTGTGGGTTATTAATAAAGACATGATTTTATGGCTGTGTTTTAAATGTTTTTTTACCAGAAGCAGCATCTCATCGACCCACTTTCCTGCGTCCGCTAGCTCCAAGTTTCCGATCCATGCATGTTCATGCGTTTTGTTGACCGTTTGTGAAATGGTAGTAACTGCTGGACTGAGCACCATAAAAGGAACACAAAGCCACTGAAAGAAAAAAAGGAAATCTCCAGTTCCGATTTCTACCTCTCAGTTTACCTTTTATCTCCAGTTTTGCTTAAGATTCTTACCAGGCTAAAAAATGTAAAACAAAGCTGAATGATATCAGTGTATGCCACCGAGTAGAGCCCTCCTAGTAATGTGTAGGCAATGGAGACGGCTGCTGAGATGATGATGGATAGGGTAGAAGATAACCCAAGAATTATGCTCATTGTTCCACCTGAAAATCAAAACAAATAATCCCGCATAGATGTTTTAATCCAACGTTCTGACTTAAAATGAGACTTACACTGTTTAAACTCCCAGAAATACTGCGTAGAGACTATAAAAGGAACAATAACGGAATGCAGGATCATTTGGCAAACTAAAAGATACATTTAACCTGAAAACCCAAAGCGGTGACTTTGTGATACTACATAAATAAAGGAGAATTATAGGAAAACAATGTTATTGACAAGTTCACCATCATACTGCGAAGATTGAGGGAAGTTTGCTTACCAAGAGCAGCAAGGATGCAGGCAACCCATAGTATGTCACTGGCCAATGCAGGAAGCAGGAGTGTCACAGTGAATGCTCTGCCATAGTAATTCTGAAACGGGTCCAACATCGTCACAAAACGCTTTGACCTCATAGGTTTTGCGAAGAACAGTCCAGCTTAAAGCAGAAACAGATTTTTGTTTTTGATGGAGCTAGGCACGACTTTAGGCTCAGTCTCCTTCATGATCCCTCTAATTAGATTCAGTTGTTTGAAGTTAAAATCTTAAATGGTGATTATTCTGAGAGTGAACAAGAATCAAAGTAGCATAGCGAAAAACAACAAGAAAGAATAGGCGCAATTTTAGCAACTGAGTAAAGCGGTTCAGAGTTTCTGTAACATTTGAATATACAGGGCTTTTGTTTGTAACTACTTTTATAGATTTATACAGGCAGATTATACTCAAGTACATGGACAATGTACATCATTTGTTGATAAAGTTTAAAATTATGTATGTGAAAAAATCTCTAACCTTTAGCTGTGCATAACACAGACAGAATTTAATTTATCTACTTACCCAATAAAAAACATAAAGCAGACGAAGGGGGGCCCAGAGCCCAGGCAAGACCTTGAGTGGGAGAATAAACTGACTCAGCAGTTCCCATAATGTATCCTCCACCGACCCATGTCGCTAAAAGCAAAGTACAGAAAAAAT
Organism: Orestias chungarensis; assembly: GCA_032876305.1. Taxonomy (NCBI): domain Eukaryota; kingdom Metazoa; phylum Chordata; class Actinopteri; order Cyprinodontiformes; family Cyprinodontidae; genus Orestias; species Orestias chungarensis. The sequence continues at coordinate 1,067,807 of JAVLVB010001174.1, forward strand.
GAGACAAACGTGGAAAAAAGCTTTAAGCACAATAGCCCCGGCTTCCACATATAAAATCAAAGGCTCTCCACCTGTCATGGTAAAAATCCCGACCAGAACACTGATGTTGCGGCCACCAATGATGGCGATTTCGCTCTTGGGGCCGGAGCATCTCTTCTCCACTTTCTTGGATTTTCGAGACCCCCATAGGCCAATGGCCAGGATGCAAACATAAAAAATGATCACAGAGACCAATCCAGGGACGTCCACTGACATGATGATTCTGGTTGAAACACAGATATGAAGTCCACCAATTAAACACATTTTAAAGTGGTTTTTGATATGGGTGATAGGGCTTTTACAAAGGGTTGCATGTCACAGGGTCACTGTAAGGAATTACCAGTTGCACCCTGAAAAAATGATTTACTTAATTGCATTGCAATAGGAAACAGCCTTCTGGCGTTTGAAACTGTGAAAAACAATATAGGTAATATAGCTGTTCACACCAACTGGCTAGAAACTGGAGCAGACAATATAATATCTTAAAGTACAGATCAGTACTAAGATGTAATAAGCTGTGTACCCGCCAGCTTGACTCCAAAATGCTATAAAAAACAGTTAAGGGTGAGAGAGCTAATTGTTGTTCTCACACAATGACAGGTAGTACAGGCTTAGTTTACAGCTTCAAAAGAAACAGGATCCCGTCATCCCTCTTTCCGGGTTCACCACAAGAGTCAAATTAACTCAAAAAAAAAAAGAAGTTGAAAGACATCTTATCCAAGAAAGTTAAATAATACATCCATGCAGCCAGGTTTAGTTGACAAGACAGCTACTTTCCGAAGAACATGCGTCTTTAGCTTCTACTAAAAGGTTTTTCACTGCTTGGTAAAATGTTATAGGTTTCCGGGTTGTTTATACTATTTGTAGGCTTTTTATTTCTGTAAAGATTCAATTAAAAGCCTCTGGAGTGCCTAAATAATTTGTATAAGCCTATTTCCCACAACACCTGCTGTGTCTCCATGTTACATCTCAATCAAAAGTGAACTTTGACCTAACAAAGACGAGGTCAATGTACCTCTTCCAACTAACACAGCCTTTTTGTAGTCCTTCCTTGGCCTTAGACCATCTAGCTTTCTTTCATGTGTCGGTGACTGTCAGACCTTAATGCTGTAGTGTAAGTTTCATATACACAACAATTTAACGGATACTTTTATGCAGAAAAATATTAATCAGCATAAGACTTAAGACTGCTACTAAATAGCAAAGGTGCTAAACATACCTACCCTGAAAAAGAAATTGTACAGGCCTGCTGCTGAACACATCTGCGTATCTGAGAAGCTGGAACATGGAAGCGCACAGCGGCAAACTACATATAAAGAGTTTAAGCTAAAATAACCGCGCAACTGCATCAAAGGTGCACATTTCCATAAAGGACTTTAAAATGTAGGCAAATGTTCGCTACTGTTTTGTCACAGCGATTTGACCATTTTAAATGATATGTTTCTATAAATAAAGAGCTGAACTACTCCCTTTGTAACAAATAACATTTTTGCTTCTTAATTAGAAACACCCAGTTCAGGGTACCTGTCCTGTGCTTATAATGAATTCAGTCTTTCAGTTTGATAACGTGCCTGTTTAAAAAGTGAAATTGGTCTGAGTTGATGACCTAGTCACCAATTTCCTAAGATCTCAATCCAATTAAGAACCGTACAAACCAGCCTATAAAGGGAGATCTCACCTCGCAAATGAAAAAGTCTTGAATAGTTTGCCTTTGAAATTCTGGTGCCGGACACAACATACCTTCAGATGTTGAGTAGAGCCAATACTATGACAAGTCCAGGAATCAAAAAGTGGAGTCAGCGCACTATGGCATCTCTAAATAGTGAGGAAGTAGAAACTAGTGTGTGGTTGACTTTATGGTTACACCTTATTTTTAAGGCTTTTTTTACTCAAAGCATGCCAACTATCTGGAAGCGGCACAATTGGACGTTTTCCAGTTCCCCTCATTACCCGAAGGCAAGCTGGGAGACATGAATATGTGGTTGGACTGGATGCCACAACAAAGAAGCAAGGGTTGGGTGTTGTTTTCTAATAAAAAAAAGCTTGTCTCACAACAAACTAGTTATTCAATTTGGTTGCAACAGGATTTCACACCACTGACACTACAGCTTAAAAGGCCCTCATATTGGAACAGTGACCTCATGCAATCCACCCTTCTCTGTCTTTACCCCAGATAAATTCAAAGTTTATTGATAAATTCAAAGCATATGACAATGTGTATGTAGATTTGCTGTATATTTAAATGTAGTAATGAAAAATGATAAATCTGTTGAATCAGCAGAATCATCACCTATTAATATGAAAAAACACCATCATGCTTTGTGTCATGTCTGCACGATTATGCTTTTTTTAAGTCTTAAAATAGAATCCTATGCCACTTTTAAACCGGGCTAAACGTAGATAAAATATCTACATCAATGAATCAACACAAACATTTCTAAATGGAGGTCTGTAGATTTAAGAATGCCACTAAACTGAAGAAGAAAAAAAGTTAAGGCGTTTGCTTTGAATATCAAACTCCCTCTAGAATGAGCAAGAAGGCACATGAGGGTGTTGGTAATATGTGAATGTGATGTCTGAGGAAGAACTAAGAATGCAAAACTACCCGGTGTGCCTCTTGCATGCACCATTATTTTATTATTATCTGTTATTTCTGCCACCATGTGTTTAATCAAACTCACCTCATTCTTCTTGACAGATCATGGCGAGAAATCACAGTGAGTTTTAACAAGAAGACAAGAAAAGCAGCACCAGTAATCCACCTGTCTTTACACAACAACAGCTTATGAACGATTATTTCAAAGGAATGTTTAGTTAGATGCTGATAAAAAAAAGAAAAAGATAAAAAAAGTTAACTGCTGCTGTTTGGCTAGCAGGCAAAAATCCAACCGGACACCATATTGGGAATAAAGGTCGCATAACTCACCTCCCCAGGAGAAAAGACGGACACCTTTCCTCGCTGACACCTTTCTACTGTACCCAAGCTTCAACTACTGGTACTTTCAATGTCCCTGCGGAGAATGCGTTCATCCTGTCAGGTGCCTTAACATTCGCTCACGCCTTCATTATGCAAAGACAAGCTTATCACAGTTTATGTATTTATGTCGCTTAAACTCAACAAAACCCGGACAGAGGGACGTTTTGGTATAAAACAAAGCAACTTTAAAGTGTTTTTTTTTTTTTTCTTCTTTTAACTTGAACGCATCTCGTAACCTGGAGGAAAACGCACGGGTGCGACGGGAAAACTGCTGCGCGATTACGGTTCGTGACAGAGACGCAGACTCAACAAACCCCCCCCCCCATGCATGCAAGTAGTTAGCTGAAAACAAAAGCTTCTTAAGGTGACAGTCATATATATATATATATATATATATATATATATATATATATATATATATATATATATATATAT
>JAVLVB010001174.1:1071357-1092172 GCA_032876305.1 Orestias chungarensis
CATATACCATACAAGAGCAATGGAAGTTTTAATTGACTAATTTTTTGTTTCAAAGGATTCCTGTTGCTGTGTTGATTTATCATATAACTTTAACATTGACAGAGACAAGCTGAGAATCACATTGTGCATAAATAAAAATGTAGGTTTAATTTTTGATGTTTTTACATGTTCAAATTTTATTGGGTGCAGAAGATGTCAATGTCTAAGTTAGCTGCTGGTTAGCTGCTGCTGGTTGCATGTGCCTCATAAACAAAACTCTGTCCCCGGCGGGATCAGAAGTGCACAGGATCCAGTGGTTGACGTCTTTTTCAGCTTTATGGGTTTCAAGGAACGTGTGAGCCGTCAACTCGTATTCTGTGCCGTAAGCAGTCCTGTAAGACAAACATATTTCACGTGCTGGGGAAAGAAAGAAAGAAGAAAAAATACCTCAACTACCTAAGGCAGACTTTTGGACTCGCAGTATGAGCCCTTATCTAAATTACAAGCTGTATTTTCATTTGTGCCAGTGAGTGAGTTATTCAAAGGAAACACCATAACTATACAATCACTCAATAAATGTGCAGCCACGTTGTTTTCATAGCTTTTTTCAATACTGATGAAACACATTACCAAAGTAGATATAGAAATGTACAATCAATAGCATAATATTATATTCTCAAAGCTTTTTAAATAGATTTCAATTAAATGCATTTTCTTGGAGTAGCATGGTCACACATGTATAGCTTTATTTAGAGAGAGAAACATTTTCATCATAAGAAAAAACTGCTTGTAAATGCAACAGAAACTATGTAACTTTTAAATTAGATATAAAATTACTTTTAACCAGTTCAAAATGATCTAATGCACGTGTGGTTTTGCTTCATAACCTGTATATGTCGCCAAAGAGACCAATCTATAGAGGCGTGCAGTATTTTCTGTGTGTGAGATGAAGCTATGCAAAAAAATAACAGTACCAAAGAAGCTTGTCACCCAAAACAGCGAGGGCTTGATTTGTCTTGCAGTGAATGACCAGAACCTTCTCGTTGGCCTGTAAAATGTGCAGCATAGGTAATGTTAGCATAACGCGTGTGTAACCAGGAAAATGCAGTAAACGACTTACAGGAACTGGTTGACCCTCATATTCGAGTCTTTCTTGGGGGTCTGGGTGCGCTATCTTCCACCATGACAGAAAGGATGTGCTGTCATCCAGATACACTTCTTGGAGGCCAGATTTCCTTGCACACTTTTAATCAAACATAATATGATACAACAGCAGATAGCGTTATCACCCTCGAGCAATCTTCCGTTAACATTTTGCACTGGATGCTGACGTACCTTTTGGAAACTTTGTAGATCACTGGTTAAGTAAAGCTGAGACAAAACATTACCAGAAACAAAAAGCAGAGTTGAAAGGACAGATTAAATATTTTCATGATTTTCATGCAGAGGGATCTTGCAAAGCACATTTTTTCCTACAATGAAATAAAGTGTGAATAAATTGTAATTTATAATTGATTTTAATGTTAAATATTCTGTCTTGAGGCTCTAAAAAGCTAATGCTCCCTCTCCAATCATTAAACTAAACTTTAAATTTACCAGTGGGCATCTGAGGTAGTTCATCCTATTTAAGACTACAATGAATTGCACGCCAGAGTATACTCCAGTGCTTGACTCTATAGATGAATCACAAAAGTGTTCCATTGGAACTGTGGCCATTTGTAAGTGAAGTGAAGGTAAACTGAGCCGAAACGTGACACCCGACTTCAGATGTTAATTATTAAAAATGCTACAGTCACATTAGCTGCTTTGTCCGTGAATAAATTAGCTAACAAAATGTGTTTTTCTAATAACCCCAAGATAATAACTTTTCTGGCACAGGCCCTTTTTTTATTTTTATTAATTCTGCTGTTTCATTAGGAACCACACAAAAAGACCGAAATATGTTCTCCATTGTATGTCAAAAATTTAAGCTACATCCTGTTATGTTTTCTGGGTTTTAGAGTGTTTAACAGAAACAGGGCTTTCTCGGCCAGAGAACAGGAAAACAGTGTTTTAGATTTAACCCGGGTGGACAGATTATTCCCTGAAGGAGTAAGAACTCATTAAACCTCATTCTTCGGCTCCTTCATTACCATAGGTACAAGGAATATTGGTACACATATTTAACCAGTTCGAAATGAATCACCACACTCACCTAAGATTTGTAAACTGTCCATTTAATGTCAATAAAAAAAGCTAGATTAGAAGTTTGTTTAAGGAACATTCATGAAAACAAGCACAATTCGTATTTAAAACAGTATTGTGTAAACTCAGGGTTGATATATTTGTTTGGTTTTATAATCCAAGCTCCAAAAAACTGTATTTCTTCTCTGACCATTATATTATTTCTCTTTCCTGGCCTGGCTTTTTTCTGTTTATTTCTATTAGCGTACTCAACTGACAAAGTATTTCTGTTTATAAATTGTCTTATATAGCCAGTAATTTTATACATTCACTTTTAGAAAAAAGGGTTTCACTTACTCCTCTGGCAAAGCCACTTGTTGTTCTCAGAGCAAAGCTTTGGTCAAAGTCCAGGCATGATCCATGAGGGCTGCCGTCAACACTGTCACACACAAAAGTGTCCAATAGGTGCTTGTTGAAGAGTCTCCATTCAAGTCATGTTCAGGCCTCTTACCTGGTGATGATAAAAGCAGTGCGAACGCAGGGTTGAACGCCTCTTCCTGCGCTGACGCCACACGGTGTCTGAATCCCCGGCGATGGCGTCTTCGTAAGACCGTTGACATCGGCGTTGATGCTGACAGCGCTGTGCTGCCTGTTTTCCCCTTCCACGTTCACCAACATCACGACGTCACCAAAACGCAGCAGCCCATCGTTTGTCACCGAGAGTTTCACCTGCACACGCAAACAGACACGTTTGTCGCCACTGCTGCCCTGTCGGTCATTCTTCAAGATTTATAATGTGATTAGATTCATCTTACCGGTTGCAAAATGTTTTGTTTGAGAAATTCTACTTTCTGGTCAAGAAGCTCTCCCTTCTCCTTCTTTTTAAAATATTCTTTCATTATATCCTGGAAAAAACAAAAGTATATGTAATGTTTCTGGATAAAAAAAAAGCAGTTAATTTTTTTAGTGTTTAAAAATACTGGTAGAGAGCAGCAACGTTTATGGTTTAAGTTACACAAAAGTGTAAAAGAATTCAAGGGTATTTGCATTAAAAGGGGTCCCAATACTATTACTGTCATACTTTTAAAGTTTATATCTTTAACAGATTTAAAACGATGTATAATTCTACTGTAATTTCACACTAATGCAATGTTTGTGTTGTTTGTATTACACGAAATCCCTATGATTAAAATATTAATTTAAAAAAAATCTTTGGGCAGTAAATAATATTCATTAAATTCAATAAAAAACAAAACGGGAAAATAAACTGCTTATTTTATTTACAGTTCAAAAAATGTCCCAAACAAACAAAAACAGGACAGCAACAATTTCTACTGTCCATTGAATAATTAATATATTTATTATAGAAGCAATATTAAAGACAATTCTTTTTTATAACACATTTGATTTTTAAATTGCACAATCTGGAAAATATTAACCTTTTTCCCATTCTGCTTCTTATAGAGAGCTTAATCAAACAGATATTATTTGTGTAATTGTTTTAAAATAAACATATAGACTAAAAGTAAAAAAAAGAAAAAAGAAAAGCTTCTCTCTAGGGTGCAACTTGACTTTCAGCTAAATATGTATTATGAAGTCATATGTCATAATATGACCTGACATGGGATTTAAGTCATTGAAAAGGAGGTCTGTCAGCTTTAGTGAACTTAAGACTTATCAATAAAGGTTAAACATTCAAACACAAGTGGAAACACATAAAAAGCTCACTATCGATTATCGATTATATATGGTTTGATTACTGCAATGCCAAAAATTACTTTTCCACTGATTAGTTAGAAAGGTCTATATTATTTACAGCATGAAATAGAAAGAAGGAGAATTGTAAACTAATAACTCTTTTTTTTTAATTAAATGGAAATGATTTAACACTTACACTTTGCTTGAGTGTAATGACTTTCAGAGTAGACCTTTTTTTTGCTTCTAAAAGATGGATAAAACACTCATAGTTGAACCATAAAGACACCTGACATCAAAATACAGGAAAATAAATCAGATTTTATTTTAATGAAATAGATTAAAGTACAGTCTGCAGTTCACTTTTTTGTCTTCCAGTTATTGTTATACATTTTTAGCAAAGATTTGTTAACAGATCAGATAACATGTGCTGGATTTCACTTCAGGTCAATCAAGTCTCAAATATGTCCTCACTTGATTTGGGCAAATGCTCTTGAAGTCAGCTGAATACAAATGTACAAAGCACTCTAACAGTACATGTTTTTACGATATGTGTCCATTTTAATCCGATGGAGACATTTTTTATACACATATATATATTTAGCAACTTACAAAAACGTTTGGTCATATATCATTTGGTAAAACGGACCTATTTTACCTCGTACTCATTTCACAGCTCTCAAGGAATTCGGTTAAATGTTTTATTTAGTGATTATAAGAAGCGGAACATAATTCAATCAAATCCGTTATGCACTATACATTTACTGTAAACACCAGACTATCATTTACATGTTTATACACCCTTAAAATGTATTTTTAGCTAAGATATGTTAACGTGACGACTGGCTCAGAAAAGCGTCTTCGCTGTTTTTTTCTTTAGTTTTTTTTTCCAACAAACCTCCTCTATGACCAGGTCTTCATTCCAGTTTCCTATTTTCACCTTAGGCCGATGCATTCTCTTATAAGACATTGTATCTCTTAACTAAGCAGAGTTAAACAGTACAGACCAGCCAGGCTAGCAACTTGGAGCAAATGTCGTTAGCTGAGTTTTAACACTACAGGCGGTTGCTATAGGGACGGTTTCTCTGGATACGAGCTCCAACCTGGATTCACCAGCTGCCACTAGAGGGCGCGCTGGTGTTACTCAGGACGTCAATCTTTCATAGCTTTCCTCCCACGTTAACAAAAACAACTACCTATTCATAGTGGCCAAAAGATGCAAACAAAGTGATATATTGTAATAAATACATAAGGTTTGATCTGCTGCTGCAGCATAAACAGAAACCTGTCACTTTAAGACTTAAGATAAGCCTTGTTTTTTAGGATCATTCAGGTTTTTCCACTCCAAAAAAGTGATACATTAAAAAGCTAATTTTATATTTTGATTAGAGGTAAAAGATTATCACACCATTTAAGTTCCTTCACAGTTCCCTCAAAAGCAAAATCGCTGTTGAAATTTTAGAGATTCAAACTGAAGCACTCCAAGTAGAAAGTTTCCATCATTGATGCTTCTTTTTTTCTGTTGGAGTCAGTGACCGTTAGCTCGATCTCTGGTACCATTCTTGACACCATTCCTGTGATTTATCTTGTTTTTTCTATTCTTTGGCGAGTCGCTGTCTTCCTCCTCTTCATCGCTCCGGACATCGCCATCGATTTGCTGGACGAGAACATGCCACATAGAGGATTTAGAAACAGAGTCATGCACTTGGCCCTTGTATTAGTGCGGATTGATAGAAACACTTCTGAACGAACCTTGCTGAAGACAAACTTGTAAGCCATTCTTGAAATTAGAAAAGCCCAGTAGATGTGGAGAATCTGCAGAACCATCAACATGAAGTTGAAGAAATAGTACCCAAAGAAGGGGTCAAACCTCTCAAGTGGGTACACCCATGTACAGTGGATGAGCCTGAGGAAGTGTAGACTTGTTAATTCCTCTGAAGTAAAGATATTACGTCAAACAACCTCCTTTATTTTTAATTAACTTACCAGAAAGGAAAAATAACAAGTCTTGTCACCATAAAGACGATTGTAAACACCACAAACATGACATTAGCAGTCTGCTCCCATTTGGCGTATTTAAATAATTTCCCCCCCTGTAAAAGGAGCAAAGACAGGGATGAAAGCCTTTAAAAGAGCAGAATTAACTGAATAGGAAGTATAGTAAAAAGCTGAACACTTAGAACCACAGCATACTGAACAGTGTATTTCACTAAAACCTTATTTTTAACTGTGTTGTAATACTTTAATGGTCAGTGCCTTGGAACCTTTTCAAATTACGGCCACACAATTAATTTTATTGGGATTTTGTGTGTTTGATTGTGTAGAATGTAAATGTTAATAGTTTTGAGTTCATATTTTGTATAAGAGAAAACAAATTGCTGGATATATGCACATTTTATCCAAAATGTTTTAGACTGAAATTAATTACTTGATGTAAATATTAGTATTTATTGAGGTTTTCATGCAGAAATATCTAAAGCTTTAAATTGCATTCTGTCTTCCTCAGAAATATTTCATCGATCTATCTAAAATGGGTGCAGTGGTCACGTTTGTTTTAGCTGTGTTTTGTTCGGTTTAAAGTAGACTGGTCTGCAATGCTTTAACATACAAAACACATGATGCTGATTTTTCCACGTGAAATCTAGTTTTAGCCAAGTACCTAATTAAACATATAGCTTAAAGCTTTCACATTTTTAGAACATTTTGACCTTATAATGTCAACGAAATACAGATATTTAAATAAACAAACATGTATAGACCTGTGGATATCTGCCATGTAAAATGGATGCAAATGATGATGCATAGGAAGTTTGAATCTAATTTTCACTCTCACTTCTGTCCAACACTTTGTCATGGCTCTCTTTAATATTTATTTGTGAGACATTCGAAGAACCTTTCTCCGGGGCTATTTAAAAAAAATATTAGACCTTATTATAGATTTGCTGATAAACCTTCGTTAAGCAGAAAATAGGCATTCTTATAGTAATAGATAAAATACAGAATCTCTATGACCTAAAAGTAAGAGCACTGACCTCAAGCAGTATGTCAGAAGAGTCATGCACTGCCATCACAAGAGTTCCGATACGAATATAGTTAGAAATCCAGGAGAAGCTAAGGAGTGTCATTGTGGCTACATGATGAATCACCTGCTCTTTAAAGTCCTGCCAACATCCAAACCGCAGGTTAGCATTTATGCATATTGTATGACTCTAACACTGGTTTCATGAAAATAAAATAGATAACGGTAACTTATAAAATGTTACTTTTCTGCACAGCTGTACACTCACTTTCCTTTTCACATCAAAGGTTAGGCTGAGGAGCAGAGAAAGGTAAAAGCCCAATTCCAAGATGTAATACCAGTACTGTGATGGGAGCAAGGACTGAAAGAATTTTTAACAAGCATAAAATATGTTAATGAACAGAAGTGCTTGCATCCTTGTTGTGCCTATGCTGATACAGAAAAAGTGAGTCTAGTTACCTGCTTGGGAAATTCTGCCCAAACCTCTTTTACATCAGAAAACCAGGGTTTCTGAAAACAGCAACAGGAAACAGAAAAAAGTCAGAAGGATCTAAGCAAAAAAACAGAAAGCATTATTCGTTTGCTCGCCAACTTGTGATGTTTGGGTGCATGTATGTTGTTTTTGTTTGCTTGATTTTTGCCAGAGCTGCTTTTAAAATATAACAAATTGATTCAAATTAAACAGGAAAAGCGAAAACGACGATAGACATTCGCTGAGAACTTACGTCATAAAGAGCCAAAAGTCCTCCAAGGAATGCAAAAAGATAAAAGCAGCATCTCCAACTGGTGGAACATAGCAGCAGTAAAATTAAATCTTTACGCAGACTCACTTATTGTCCCGGTAGTGCAAATCTGTGCATCTAGATTCACTCACCTCGCTTCACAGAACCTCTTCTGCAGTCCTGGTCGATCCTGGTTCCTCCTCCTCCTGAACCACACTTCTATTCTCCTCTCTGGCCAACTGGTTTTTTTACTCAGAGACCGAACATCCGCCTGTGATTACACACTAAGTTTAAGTCGGTGCTACTACGGTATATTATACAGCTTGTCAAATTTTAGTTCTGTTTGTGTCAAACAAATGTAAAAGAAAAAGAATTTCAGACGTCATTTAAACTCATTGCTAAAAAACAACAGGGTGGGATTTAGAATCGGAATATTCTTGCTGCTCTGCCAAGATGCATAGTCTTTAATAAAATGTATTTACAATTATACATCATATATTACACTTTTTCAACAATATTTGTTTTAAACCACCTTATTCTAATACTTGAAGTGTTCATTGCTCTGACAATAAATTTCAGTAGCTAACCTTTACATTAAATTTCTCTGACATTCTACAATTAGTTAGCTAGTCCATGCATTTGTTACTTCAAGGCTGGACTATTGTAACTCTTTATTAGCAGGAAGTTCACAAAATGCAATTAAAAGTCTACAGTTGTTCCAAAATGCTGAAGCAAAGTTCTGATGAAACTTAAAAAGAGAGATCATATCTCCCCAATTTTAGCTTCCCTTCATAGGCTCCCTGTCAAACTTAGAATAGATTCTAAGATTCTTCTTTTGACATATAAAGCCCTCACTAATAAAGCTCCATCGTATATCAGAGATCTGATTACTCCTTATGTCCCTAACAGAGCACTTCCCTCTCAGACTGCAAGTTTACTGGTGGTTCCTAGAATCTCTAAATGCACAATGGGAGGCAGATCTTTCAGTTATCAGGCTCCTCTCCTGTGGAACCAACTTCCAGCTTTAGTCCGTGAGGCAGACACCCTGTCTAGTTTCAAATCTGGGCTTAAAACCTTCCTGTTTGATAAAGTTTATGGTTAGGATGAAGAAGAGAAGACAGCCTAATCCGGTTGGGGAGGAACTCAGTCTTGACAGACGGTTCTCCTTTGTTCTACCTTCTTCATGTCTCACTCTATAGGGTTAAGTTATTTAAGTTTTTCTATGGTTATGCTGCTATAGGCTTAGACTGGTGGAGGACCATCTGACCACTTCTCTCTGTGCTACTTTCTTCCTTTGTCCAATCTACTTAGTTACCGTTATTTCTACCTTGTTAACCTTTTGTTTTCTCTTAGTGTTCTTTTCTCCATAGTAACCACACCTGGGCTGGCATTCTGTTAGCTGAGACAGCTTCTTGGATGAGAACATGGGCTGAGATGCTTCCAGTGACGCTCTACAACTGCTGCTATAAACTCTATTATTTCACTATCCTCTGCATCTAATTTAGTTTTCTGTCTTTTCAAACCCCCAGTCGGTCGTGGCAGATGGCTGCTTGTACTGAGCCTGGTTCTGCTGGAGGTTTCTTCCTGTTAAAGGGGAGTTTTTTCCTCTCCACTGTCGCTACATGCATGCTCAGTATGAGGGATTGCTGTAAAGTCAACGACAACACAAGCCATTGTTTCTGTCTGCTGATTTCAGAGGAGTGAATGCTGCAAGTCAATGACTCGATGCAATCTGCTGGGGTTCCTTAGATTGGAAACTTTTTCAAATTGATTCGTTATGATGTATCTTTGATTTTAATTGATTTTCTGTGAAGTGCCTTGAGACGAGACCTGTTGTAAATTGGCGCTATATAAATAAACTGATTCTTGATTCTTGAATGTTAAACAACTACAACTGCAAACTGCTAAAAAGCACAGTGTATTCCCACCTTGGATTAAGATAAGGAGGAAATAAAATTATGTTTGCTTCTTCATCAAGAGACTAAACATACCTGTGATGGATTCCTGCTTTGGCTGTGGAAATACTGTTCTAGGGTTGGGTCTTGCTCCACTGTGAGACGGACCTTGTCTCTGATCCCAAAAGCATTAGCCAGTGGTGTGGCCAAGTATCTGAAACAGTACACAGAGCTTTGTAAATCTTCCTCACAACACAACATCAGCAGCTCTTTGGACATATAGTCATTGCTTCGAGGTTGCGCAACAGAATCCCAGTATACCGAAATTAAATAACTGGACAGCTAAAATATCAGCCACAGTCACTCTTACGCTGGATATTCTTGCCTTTCCCTTCTCTATTCTTGCCTTTCAAATAGGTATCGGACCACCAGCAAACAGACGGCACAGGGCACCGCAGCATAAAGTTGAGAGGCTTTGGCATAAGTACGATCTTCTTTGTCCTCTAGATCTGCCCAGGAGACCTTTTCTGGCAGCCATAGACGTTCCCACCACAGCCACTCTCTGATTGTCTCCATGATGGTTCTGAAATGTGCAAAAAGAAAAAAAAAAAATAATAATAATAAATGTTACGTTTGATCCTTTAACAAGTTTCAGTTGTTCTTTAAGCTGTTTTGACAAAACTCTTAATTCTGGAAATTATTTTTGAAAGCAGCAGAATGATTTTGAAACAGACTTACATTGACTTAAAAAAAGTGTAAATCCATTTCTTGTTGAGTTAGGCTGATTTGAAACCTTGCATTTTAGGGACCAAAACACTCAAGTCTTTTAGGCTGGAGGAAATTCCGATCCATCCACTTGTTGATATTACGGATATATTTACTACTTGACTGCAGTGGATTGTGGTCATGGGGTGACAAAAATGCTAAATTTTGGATTAATAGCATGAATTTGGAACGTGAAGTTGCATTGTAATAAAATCCGAGATGGCGTTTTAAATAGATGGCAAATAAATTTAGCCCAAGAACTCAGCTTTGAGGGACACCACATGTGATCATTTTTGCATGTGTGCCAAAAGTATTTGAACCAATGTTGCACAATATCAAACAACCTCACCCATTTTTCCAGCCTATCATCCAGTATGCTATCAGCTGTGTCAAACTCATTGCTGTGATAGTGTAATAACAATTCATTGCTTTTATCAATAGAGATTTAAAAACTAGATAAGAGCCTGCATTTACTTATTATTGGGACATCCATGGATCTACAATATGTAACCAAATCGAAGCAATAAAGTCATGACGTTGTAAAGGAATGCAACACGCTGGAGACGGAGAACTCCAGCTGATGTCAAAGGGCAACAAAGATAAAGAAAGGTGAGGAACAATTCATGGAAGCTGGGATTAAAGAGAAATACAGTCCTTCCTCTTATGGACTCTGCCCGTAAAAAGGTACAGATAAAATATAACACCAGAGCACAGAATATTTAGTTTTCATATCTGCAAAAGAGCTGTTAAAATAAACCAAGAAGATGATCAATGGCTATTATTTATTAAATGTATTTAGCAAGGCACTCTAGGTCATATGAGCGTGTCCATGAGAGCTTAACTGTGGTTAATAAGTCAGCATGGGAAAAGGCAGACATACCCGCAGGCAGTGTTGTCTTGACAAGTTTCAACAGCGGGGGGAGAAGGAGAAGCAAATACGGAGTGTATGACCAGGTCTGATGAGAGGCAAACATTACACAACTCTTTACCTAATCATGTCTTTCACATTAATTTTTTAAAATTTATGTTACAGTTATGACATGATTGCCATCGTCACTGAAAGGCTGCTCATAGGAATACGTCGGCGTAAAGAAATACAACGCACATCAAACATTAAATTCAACATTCACACACTTACCTTAACGTAGTGCCTAGTGCAGGTAATGCTGGGTGTTGTCTGGGGATCTGCCAGAGTGAGGTCAGGTTATTACTCACACCACCCATATAGTGGGCTTAATCACACCAGATAACAGTTCTCCTAGATACAACACACTCTTGGATGCATTTATACTTTTGGGACCTTTCTTTTAGTAGAGTTAAAATGAAAAGGACTTTCTTATAAGTCAATCATATTTCAAATCTGTGTAGCGTGCATGCCCGCATCTGAAGAGTCTCCACTGAACATGGTAAATAGTCTAGCAGCTCTGTGTTTGGTCGCTCACCTGTTGAAAAAGTCGTGGATCCTTCCCTCCCACTTTGTCCGGTCTTCTGATCACACCCTCGTAGTTGCTATGTCTATACACTTGAGGAACTGTAAACGGCTTAGTGTTCTTAAAGCATTTTGCCAATATTATTATTTGTGTTCTTTAGCTTGCATAGAAATAGGCTGCAACAGTCCTCTAAAGGACAGGATCAGGATCAATTGTGTTCCCTCACCTGCAACAATTCCCTTGGAATGTAGAGCAGCCCCCACAAAGGCCCCATTCACTGGTGGGGCAGCAGAGGAGGAGGAGCCAAGCGAGAAAGAGGAACTCTCTCACACATGAACAAAGAGTGAAACATCATGCTTCAGAGTAAGCTAACAGAGTTAATAATGAACATATAAATGGCGATTGAGCTGCTCTGGGTGGGGGAAACAAAATCTCCAATTCCATTTGTTTTCCCCAAGGTGAAGATATATCCCAGAAGTAGTTCATGCTTTTTACTCTGGAAGGTAAGCGGTAGCGTTTAAAGATTTTTTTAGGCATAAGCAAAGCAAGATTTTTCTGGGAGTCTTCTTTTGTGGTGATTAGAACATGCACCAGAGGAGAGCAATAGAGAAAACAAAATGACTGCCACCACACTCCTGCCACAACCTACTAGTGGATGAACGTTGAGTAAACTCTGTTCCTGGTCATTTAATTTAAAGTTGAAGACTTATATAATCTAGCATTATGTATTTTAAGTTTGTTTCCTTTTTTTTACTATTCATGATCAATGACTATGGCTTAAACCCAATAAAACCTAGAAGTCACTTCCTCAGAAAAGCAACAAAATATGAAGTCTGGTAGAAACGTTGCACAGGCAGTATGGAGAATTGCATCCTTGAGAAGACAAGTTCATTCCAAGGGTATGGAGGAGACATAGGTGATCAACTGGAAAATCGGAGGTTCTGTTTCAGCATCCTTCAGCCAAATGTTGATGTTGCCCAGGGGAAAGGCGGCCAACCCCAATTTTTTTGATGTTCGTATCAAACGTGGACTGAGTAAATGCGCTTTCAGAAGTCAGTATGACTAGAAAAGCATTTACATAAACTCTGTACGTTTACAACAACCACATTCACAGCATTAAAATCATTTCTTATACTGGAAAGCAAAGTGGAAACAAGAAGGTGGTAAAAGAAAAAAACAAACAAAAAAAACTACATACCAGGACATGTGCTGCAAATCCCATGGTCCGTGTGTCAGGTGTTTCCTGAACTAGAGACAAGATCAAAAGCATCTTAACCTAAGATAAGAATAAAGAACTGGCCCAAAATAATTTTTTTAGGGTTCAAGTAACTTCATGTAGAAATCAAAGTTCCAAAGTTTTTAGGGACAAAAGATAATCCTTGTTGCTTGTTTTAGTTTTTGTAATTAAATTTGAAATTGAAAACTAGATAAATAAGTGGTACTTTTATGCAATTTATTTCATCAGGACTATATCAACACTGAATCAAATAAGCGACGGGAAAGTGACAACAAAAACAAAGAACATGCATCCAAAATATTTGCTTGTTTTTATTAGAATTTCACATATTTTATATATCAAAGTCACAGAAAATAAACGGAAAAGCTACAAGCGGAGCTCTGGTCCCTAGCTTTCATCTTCCACTGATCTACATGGCAGCATTGCTGACTGTGTGTAAAACCAATACAACAATCAAAAATAATTGGAAATAATACTGCAGCGCCTTTTGAGATATGCATGTGATTAAAATGAACCGAAAACACAAAAATACAGCAAAATAGAAAGATAAAATTATATCTTTATTCATCATGGTAAAAAAAAAAAGTGTTCTTGAGGAACATTTAGATGAACTGTTCAGCACTAAAATGCTAATTGATATAAAAAAGTGTTCTAATGTTACATGTGTGAAGATTACAATGACATAAACGTTCTCCATTGAACTGGACGATCTCTCTTTTGAGCCGGGGACAGCAGGGGGGGACGCAGGCTCAGGCACAAGCAGGGGAGGCAGATCTGTTTAGTTCTCCTCTTCCTTCTGCAGCCTCATCCTTCAGTCATT
This sequence comes from Orestias chungarensis, assembly GCA_032876305.1. Classification (NCBI taxonomy): domain Eukaryota; kingdom Metazoa; phylum Chordata; class Actinopteri; order Cyprinodontiformes; family Cyprinodontidae; genus Orestias; species Orestias chungarensis. The sequence goes on from JAVLVB010001174.1 coordinate 1,085,083, forward strand.
GCTCAGCAGCTCTCCTTATACTGGAGTGTCATTGCGCTTCAGTTCACTGGAAGACGGGGGAATGTCGCCCAGCTTCGTACAGCTGGAAGAATGGCTTGGCCCTGCGTTCGACTCCTTGTGACCGGGTGCTCTCTGTCGTGGAGGCAGAGTGGAGCAGCGGGTTTTGCCCCTGGAACGTGGCAGCTGCGGTGTAGGGCCTTTTAGCAGGAAAAGTTCACCTGAGGCTTGGGGCTGTTGGGTTAAGGGTGACTGTGGAGATGACAGGGACGTGTTGCTGTGCAAGGGAGACGACGGCTTGCGGCATACGGAGCCCAAAGGAACCAGGGGAGTGAAGGAGGGCTGCTGCTGGAGCTTTGTGAGGCTGGTGGATTGGCTGGGACGGGGAAGGCTGTAGCACGCCTCAGACCCTATGTAGCGGGAAGGAAGGGTGGAGCAGCCGGATTTTCCCCTTGTGTCCGGCTCCCTGGGAGGAGGAGCTATTAGAGTCAACATCTTAGTTTCAATATTTGATTTCGTAACGTCGGGCTTCGAGCCTTTCAGACTCAGAGACGAGCCTCTTTGGGATGAGGGACGTGATAGATGTTTCCTGTGTTGCTGTTGACTTTGCGTAGACTCTGAGCGGGTAAGCTCTTTTTCCACAGCTGTGCTTGATGACGGCTCTTCATCTAGATAAGTAGAAAAAAACTGAGGAGGATGAGATGGAATCATCTTAGATGTAACATAAATCATAAATAATAACTGAGTTGTCTCCACTTACCTAAAAGGCCAAGCTCCCTCATAAAAGAGTCCAGATCTATTGTAAAGTTCTCCCCCTCAATTGCCTTTACATCATAAGCTTCACCTTCATTGCTCGTTTTGCTTTTCGGCTTTTCTCCTCCCTCCTCTTCATTCACTTCTCCCTTTTCTTTTTTTTCTTGCTTTTCTGCTGTACCAACTTCCTCACAGTCTTCCAGTTTTGGCTCATCCTCTCTATTATTTTCAGGTTCTTTAAATGACTTATAAAACTCTGGGTTGGTATCAAACCCTCTGGGTTCATCCAGACTGACCTCAACCCGCACCGCTTCCTCTTTTTCCCCCTCATGACATACGTCGTCCCCCTCTGGTGCCTCCTCCAACACAATATCTATGTTGGCGGGAAAGCAAGGGGTTAAGGGTTTTTGGGAGAGGGTTTTGGCACATGCTTCTTGGTCTTGTTCAAGCAAGAACTCCATCAACGCCGTATTCTCTTTTTTGAGCTGTTCCCGCAACGATCGGGGCACATCTGGGGTCATCCAAGCCACCAGCATGCTGAGGAACATGGCAAGGTTCTAAAGAAAGACAGAAAAACAAACAGACGGTGGAACTCTAAACTAAACTCCAGTGAAACCAACTGCTTTCAGAAGTGTGCAACTGTGTAGGATTTATTCTCAGTATACAGAAAGCTTCTTTGCCACCGAGGTGTTTGATAGACCATCAGTGATTAAAAACGAATGATAAAGGCCGAGGAACACAGTAGACAGATCAGGGATAAAGGTGTTGATACATTTCAGGTCTGTCAAGTTATTAAGACAGCAGTAACAGTTTAGTCGAACAATTGAATAACCACAACCAAAGGGTTTTTAGAAGAGGCAAAAAAAAAGGTGCAGAAGAAGGTTATCTAGTTAGGTGAGACCAACATAGAACTCCCTGGTATAGATGCAAAAAGCTTTAATGGAGATAAATGTCCACAACTATTCCCACCATGGTGGTGGTGGCATCATTCTGTCATCATTTTACTTTTTCTTTCTATAGGTAGGCTGGTCAGATTTCAGAGAATAAAATGTATATTATAGCAGGTTTGTGTTCATATATTACAGTAACAATGGAATGGTTTAAAGGTTGGAATGCCTCGGCCTAATACCTGTATCCAGTTCTGACTCTGTGGAAAGCTGTTCATCTGATCTGAGTTCAAGATATTTAGCGTAAAAGGCACTTTATTACTTGTAATTATTTTTTATCCCATTGGTAATCTTTTGCTTAACTGGTTACAGAGAGTTAAGTAGAAGGAAGCTTTGTGGCAGAAAAATCTTGCTCACACAACTGGGGTACATTAGTCCGATTGGACCCCAGTTTCACTAAGTGCACATGCTGCAAATTTGCAAGAAGGCAGTTCAATTAAACTCAATTGGTGTAATCCACAGACCTTATTATTCTATAATTTAGCAAAACGTTAACTTTTACCCATTTGACTATTATAAGAAACATGTTAGTGTTACTTAGATTCAGGCATTTAAATTAAGTACAACAGAAGTTGTACAGTTATAACAAACAAACAAGTGAAAGTTTTGGATTGACCTATTTAGATGCTGGATCTGTACCCACTAGAGCATTCCCGTGGAGAACTTGAAATGACTGATACACTCCAGCCTGGTTAAGCTTGTATGTCCCTGCCAAGGAGACAAAGAATCTCCCCAAGGAAGCCTGCCAATGTTGTAGGATCATTCCACAGAGTTTTGGCTGGCATTGCTGCCAAAGACACTTAAACACATTATTCCTTCAGTATCAAACAAATACTAAATGTAAGAATAAATAGTAAGATCAATTGAAAGATTTTACCGGCTATTTTTGAGACTTGTTCAAAAGGACACATTTGAAATAAGGTTGCTGACGAGAAACTCCCATATAGGTGACATTAAATGGCAATGTGTTCATACATTTGAAACAAAATGGCCTTGAATATCTGATGCCAAGAATATTATATGAAAATAACCAAGTTTGCAATAACTACTTTTGATACCTGAAAGAATATAACAAAGGCCAGTCTAGCAGCAAGGACAGACCAGTACTGTTTGGAAAAGGTGTAGGCGTCTGCTGCCCATGGTGAATCTCTGTAATCCTTATATCTAATGGAGAAAGAATAAACAAAGAACATTTTAGCTCATTATACCTGAATGCAAATTAATTCTAAGGGTCCTGAAATCCGTGCCAAATTTTGTACAAAAGGAAGACTTAAGCTTCTGGCTAAGTGATATAAAAGAAGATCGAACAAGGTCAAGGTTAGGCGAAACACTCTGACCTGCACATGGTGACACCGGTGATGAGAGTTGTTGTTGGTGCTGTGCCCGCTGGAAAGTTGCTGACGTTGAAGTAGGAAAGCGAGTGCTCCGTGTAGCCACTCATAGTGCCGTTTCCACTATACATGTACTGGTAGACCATTCTTGGAACGAACTCCGATGTGAATGAGATGACGAACGCCTTTGAAGATAAACAGAAAGAAAAAAAGAAGATCAACCAAAAAGTTAATGTGACTTTTTTTCTTCTTTTCTTGTTTAAGGCCTTACACTTTGTTTGAAAATAGAAATGAAAAAAAAATAAAAGAACAGAAGAGTAATGATTGAAAGGGAGCATATGAAATGGTTTGTTTGCAGGAATGAAAGGAAAGAAGGTTGGGAGTAAGACATGATAAATGGGAAATTAATACAGTCTTTAAAAAAGTCATCGCATTTACAATTTATCTTTGCAAACATACCTTACTACCAGCTAAAGTCAAAAGCAAGGACATAGCTATATTTCCATTTTTAAAGAAGGGACTTAGTTTATCTGTCATTTTTTAGAATCTCATACAAATTAGGGGGTTTGGCCTGAAGGTGTAATTAAATGTTTTTATGCATAAAAAATGCATATAAACGAACATGAAAAATAAGTAATAGATGGAAGGTCGTACACAAAGATGTCAGGACAAACACATACAGACTTACATTGGTAATCACAGAGAATTTGCTGATTCCACACAAAATGTTAAACCAAATCCCTGGAGATAGCATGAATAAAGAGACAAACAGGGGAAGGAAAGAGTGTCCATCAAAATGAGAATGTGTAATTGTAGTGGGTTTTTATGATATGAAAAAATAATTTTAAGGTCAGCATGGAAAAAAGAAAAAGAAGAGAAAAGGTAGCACGTGTTTTTTTCCTCCACATTTACTGAAAAAAATATATCTGTTCTCATGTAAAAGGAGTCTGTACCTATGTCTTTACACCTGACTGCATCAGGTCGTCGGATCTCTGTGACATATTTTGCGGCATCCAGGCGAATCTCAATGACGTTGTTCAGCAGAGCAAATGCAGGTGCCAGCGGGAAAGAAGCCACAAATAGAGACACAAATCCATACTGGATAACTGGAGGAAACATTGAGACACAAGCATCCATAATTAAAATTACATTGTGCTGCTTCAATAATAGGCGAATCAGTGAATGAAAAAGTGACGAGAGACTAAATTAGACTCACTCATCTCCATGTACTCAGGACTGACACCCTCAAACGGTTCAAGAGCAAAATCTTTGTCAAACTGCTGCTTTGGTCTTATCTCTTCAGTTTCATTTTCCTCATTCTCTGCTGCTCTTTTCTTTCCCTTTTCTTCTTGTATTGTTCTGTACATCTTTTTCATTTTACTGACAAGGAGAGAGTACAAAAATGGATTTTCGCAATAGTCTGGATGCTGATATATGAATTAATACATGATGCAAATTATTTCATGAAGCATAATTACTCGTAAAAACAGGGAGATTTAATGGAGAAAAAAATTATAATTTGTAGCTTGAGTGTGGGACAAAGCTTTGGACAAACATGGTTGATTACCTCACATCAAGAGAACATGAACACATTATTAGGACCACAACAAAACTCCTAAATTATGAAATACCTATATGGACTTTCTTAAATATCCTTTTCAAAAGCTTTCCTCAATTTAAAAAATGAATGAGGGGACTCTGATGTATACATACGGAATAAGAATCTCAAAGACATTGTTCTGAATGAGCTGTTTCCCGAGCATAATCATGCTGAGCTGGATGCACAGCTCGATGAGACAACCTGGAGGAGCGCACTGCGGGGAACACAACATACATTTCATCAACACACATAATGTAACTCACAGCATTTGAATACAGCTTCTAAACTGTAAAGGTACCTTGTTCTCAACATCTATTGTTTTTTTTGTTTTTTTATAGACATAAGACATACAGTATAAGACAAATTCATGTTGTGAAGCTCAAACACTATAATGAACGATAGCGCAAAGGGGTTCCCTTTAGAAATGTTAAAATTAAAACCAGGAAGAAACATAAAAACAAATGGTTTCTTACATTTCCTAGTTTTTATGAGTTTTCGGTAATTGAGTGCAATTAATGTGAATTAGTTAGGGTCATAATGACCAAAAATATCAGGAAAAAAATTCCCAGAAATGCATATAACATTTTTAAAAATTGATTCTAAGCCCTTATGATGTCATTTCTGCTACATTTGCATTGGGTTTTATGTAAATTTTATAGCACTTAAAAGATTAAGAATTATGTATTAAAACAAAATAAGATGTGTAGAAAATTGCTGCTGATGTGTTCTTTACTTAAATTTTTGTTTTAAACAACAACTCCTGTTTTGTGAGTCTGTCCCAATAATACTCACTTCCTCCATTCGATAGTCTCCAAAAACGTAAACATAATCACCGGGCCGCCCAGCAAACCTGTAAGAAGGTAGGACCAAGTTACATAAACAGGATTTAAAGCACAAACCAGTTCACTTGTGATATATACATAGTCATGTGAAAAGTGAAACGCACCTGCCCTTGAAGAAGGCAACATAGAAAATAGGGGCAAAGGCGTTCATGGATTTCAGAAAGAAAGACTTAAAGATTAATCTCTCTTCAAACTCTTCCTCTGTCTTTGGAAGTTCTGTTAAACATAGGACAAAACAACTGTAAATACATCAACATTACAGTCAACAATAATTGTCTAATAAACCCATAAAATATAGCTATTAGGTAAAAAGTGTAGTGAATTGTCAGTGTGAAATTGTCAGTCTGCAAATATAATGTTAGATTTATTGTTTTCTTCTGGATTATTTTTTTCCTTTTTAACATCCAAGGAGAAAAGTTCCTGCAAATTATTCACCATCTTTGTTTAGTCATTACTCTGCAACAATTTTAAACACCATACCAAGCTCGGTCAGCCACACAGCGATGGCTCCATAGACCTCCTCCAGCACCAGAACAACCAGCATGTTGAGGATGATGCCTGTGGTGGTGACTGTCATCCTCACACTGGCCTTGGCTTCCGGATCAGGGTTCATGGACCACACGCTTAACATGCAGATGCGATAAACTACCACTCCAAACACTGCAGAGAAGGTGATGAAAATCTAAAAAAAAAGAAAAGCAAAAAATGAATAAAATAAAGCGCAAAGTAAAAGGGTAAAATACTGAGTCAGAAGAAGAACACATTATAGTTATAGTGCATTTTAAATTGTTCTTTATTTGCTGTGAAAAAGCTAATTTTATCTCCTTTGAAACTTCCACGTAGCATCACTTTCTTCTAATCAATTAAAGGGAGACAAAACATTTTTTTTTTACTTTTCTTTACCAGCAGCAGCTTTTTTTTACAGTCTCATTAGCAGAAAAAAACACCTTGGTTCATTTACTGAGTTAATCCAATAAAAGAGAAAATAAATAACAGCCCAGGGAAAATATTTGAAAGAGATTGTTGAGAATCCCTCAAAAGAATTTAAGAAAGGAGAGATTCTTGGAAGCTACCTTGATGAGGGTTCACATAGTGTTGTAAATCAAAAATGTCATCCAGACAAACAAAACGCACTTAGCACTTACATACACAGTTGATTTCTGTGAACTACCTGCTACGTCATGAAAAACAACCAAAATGACCCACTATGTGTTAATCCACTTGGTCCTTCTGTTAATCAAAAGATTAACCAGAGGATCAACAAAGAGACAGATGGAAAATAGAAAAGTGAGAACATGGAGGGAGTCGGAGTGCAGTACCAGCAGCAGCAAGGTGGACACATTGATGAGATAACCTGACAGGTGATCCTCAAAGTCCAAGGACTCGGGATGTGCCTGTCAATGCAAAGGTTTATGTTACTAAAATGTACGGGAGGAAAATAAAAGAATAAAAACATACAAGCATCCTAAACATTGCATTACGGTGTGTGATGGTTTGTTCTGCACAGACAGACAGACAGACAGACAGACAGACACACACACACACACACACACACACACACACACACACACACACACACACACACACACACACACACACACACACACACACACACACACA
>JAVLVB010001174.1:1092272-1221579 GCA_032876305.1 Orestias chungarensis
AATCTGTGCTAATCTCAGGCAGGCTAATCTGTATTGGACTCAACCACACAAAGTGCAGAAAGGGGAGTTCATTCGAGCACATTGCTTGCAGACCTAAATTCACATTTCCTTTTTTTCTTACACTAATAACATGAAAATACTATTTGCCTTGATAACAGAAGTTATTTTTATAACTGAATTTTATTCATATAAATAAATAATTTATCATAAATTGATCTAAAATAATTTATTTGCTTCATCAAAAATGTCCATCTATTTTCTTGTGTACTTTACTAGTACCTGTGATGCCAGCATCTGGTCAGTTTCTCCATCTACACTTTCTCCAGCTTGAGTCTGCTAAATAAAATAAAAAATTAAAATAAAGGGATAGTTATAAAGAAAACTTTGAAAAAAACATTAAAAGTTAAATACTAAAATCAGAAAATTGACATGCAAACCTACTTTTTTTTTAGCCTGGGCTTTTAGTTTAGCTTTCTTCTCCTGGAGAGCTTCCTCATATTCAGGTCTCAGTTCATCCTGCGGTGCTCACAGGAAGACATGCATATTAAAATAAAAAAACCACATTGGTTGAAATAAAAGCAACCATATTGCATTCAAAAAAGGTATAATTAGTGGTTTAACTGTTGCAATTTATCAGCATTGTTATGCATTGTTATCCAGAATGATTTCTTCTCATAAAGACTTATAGAATACTGGATTTGCATATATAATTTGATTTTGTGTTTATTCACATTCTGTTTGACTATATAATTTATCTTCTATTTCTAAATTATGTTTAAAAAAGTTACGCCTCTAAATAAGTTTCTTACCTGAACTCGCTCCTTCAGGCAGCCGAGAAACATGGAAGACAGAGAGGACAGCTGTGTTAGGCGGAGATTGTTTGTGTCGCAACCTTGCTGGGTCATTTTATCCAACAACTGCCCTTTAAAGCCAGGACCAATCCCATGTCTGTTTTTCACAGCGTAGCTGTCTGGCACCAAACATTTCGCTTTGATAAGGGAACTTAAAGGTTAAGAACTAATGAGAGCCTTCTAGGAAAACCAGCATTTCTTTGTTGAATGGCCTGAGCTATAAAGTAATCTCTGATCCCATTACTGGCTTTCTTATAAAAATTTAAATAAAAAATCGAAGACAGACACACAGGCATGATCATTTATTCTAATGTGGCACGATAAACAGATCAAAAACAAAACTTTTCAAAGTTTGTGTTTGTTCGTATGTGACCAGGAATGGTTTTGTAGAGCTTAAAGCATTACCTCCTCGTGCTCCAAGCTTGTTAGATCCCACAAATGTTTCAGACACATCTGTCTCCTCTTCCAGTGCTCAAGGAAACATGCAGCTGCAAGACGACAGATAAAAGACTGATTTTTTAGAAAGAGATAAGAAATAATCTGATAATATTGTCATCTAGACTTATCAAACAAAGGCCCTGAAGCTTTTGCAATTATACTGGGATGCTGTTTTTAAAAGCAGGCAAATTGCTCTGTCAGGTTTTGACCAGTTAAATCAAATCGACCAGCAACCTGTTTAAACCAGAAAATATAAAGGTTAATTAACAGCACATGTATCTCACTTTAACACTTATTTTCATACCAACATACTCTACTGGGTTGTCTCTACCATCTTTTCACATGAGAAGACAAAACATGCTATCTGGTTGTTCTTTGCAGAGCAGCTCAACCTCAATTAGACTGGATGGAACACTTCAGTGAACACCAAATTTCACATGTTGACAAAGATTCCTTTCTACAATCATATCTGGCCTTGGACTGAACTGGAAAGGTTTAAGGAGTCTGGATACCATGTCTGTGCTTTTGACCTTATATACAATTTGAAATGACAAAGTCTGTTGTCATAAAAGTTAAACAAAAGATAAAACTTGTCTTACACAGTGGAAGTACACATTCGTTTAATGAATATTTGACATGTTCTTACTCATGGTCTTCAGAGTGAGATTTACCTGAGCAGAATTAGACGTGTGCAACCATAAGCACGGTCTAATAGAAAATGTCCACAGTTGCTGAGTGGAGACAGGCCACTGTACTTAGTCCTAATAAGTATCAGAAATCGAATCTATTCAAAGAGAGCAGCACGTTCAACAGATCTGTTGTGGAAGCTGTAACTGTTTGAGGGTTAGGTTTTCAGTAGCTAAAGGAAATGTATTTGGCATTCGTAAATACAACAACATCATAAGGGATTTTCCCATTCTTTTAAACAGAACATTACGGTAGTCTTTCACATGGTGCGTATATACAGTGGGGAAGAGTAATTCGATTATCCTCTTAACACCTCCACTCTGTTTCCCAGCCAACATAAAGTTAAAGGCAGCACACCTTTACTGTCCTGTCTGTGCTTTTCTAATGATGAGCTTTAAAAGTACTTTTTCATTCAAGTGTCTTTTGGATCAACAATGGATCATTTACCTATTGAAGGTGTTGGCATCTTCCTGCTTTTTGTGTTATTTTTTTTGTTTTTTTAACATTCAAAGAGTGTATAGTTGGTGGACATAGTTACCCCAAAGAGACATGAAGATAGCAAAAAGAACAGTGGCTCCATTGTCGAAGAGGTATGAGGCTCGGGCCAGTGAGCACACCGAACTCAGACGCCAGTAATCACACACAGCATCGCACAGTGGACACATTGTGATGTTCAGGTTGTCATCACATGTCTCCTGGCTGAAATATGCATGGAAAACCCAAAGAAAGTTAGTTTCCTTTTCTCTCTCATTATTTAGACGGATTGGTTTCGTTGAGCATGCGTAAGTGTCTGCCCACCTTGGCACATTGGTATCTACGGTAAATATGCCGTACAGGAAGACAATGATTCCCAGCACAGAGGGTGGAATGAGAAGCTGAGTATAAACACCCAGCCAAGCAAAATATAACCCAATTTGCTCTCCAAAGTACTTCCTGTAAACATGGAGAAAGAAAATAAATTAGCTGCCTTCATCTTGTGGAGGTTTCAACTTAAATTACATCATCCTACTAATTTGGAGTAATAATCATGGATGTTTGAAGACATATCTGTTTGTCTTGTCTGCATATATATATTTCGTATTATAAACAACCGTCACAGCTAATTGTAGAAAAGTGACTGTGGTTTGCTAAAGCTCTCATTACCTGATCAGGTCAACAGGCTGATATTTGAACATGACCCCATAGTTGGCCCACTCTTCATGGAGCAGCTACATAACAAAGTGACATATTATACAGTGTTTGAGCACTAATTAAAGCATTTTATCAAAATTAATATAAAAACGAAGAAGCTAAAGTGTGTATCTAAACACCCTATTCAGATGAATTAAATGACTGAAGTTAAAATAATCCATGAGCTGGTCATATGTATTTGTAAAATTAAGCCATTTTCATCCAGCGTTCCCAGTAGTTGGAATTGGATTTAAAACTTTAAACAGTATATAGTGGCATATTGATAGACTGAGTGCCAAATACACAGAGGGTGCTGTTCTCCAGGTACCACAAAAAAGCTAGGAATAAACAACTTAGATTAGATTAATATCTTTTTTTTTAAAACTTTAGGCTATCTATGAATCAGAAATGTGTTTAGCTTGACCGGCTTCAGCAAATATAAAGTAACAGCAATTTACAAACAGATTTGGACGAAGTAAAACAACATCATTCATGCAGTATTTTACCTGTCTTTCGTTCCATTGATCTTTTCTTCCTCTCCGTGTGAATGAACCCTGAAGAAAAGTAAGAGCACAGTTTTAGCTCATGCATAAAACTTCACCAATAGCTGTTGGCTGTTCTGTGTGTGATGTCTTCTTCTTCCTGGTTAGATACCGGCTTAATAGTTCGTTACATAGGGCAACTTTCCTAGAAAACCTGATTCAAATAAATGTATTCACTGAATTAAAGTCTCCAAAACAAAGTAACTAATCCCTTCTTTAATGAATTGCAACTAGATCAAGCTTAAATTTTAAATTGGATCTAACGGAAGAATTTGTTTTTTTATTAAGATATTCTAAATTGTAGTTAATTTAATTACAACAGTTCTATTTAACATGATTTATCTCTAGTTACAACATATCACATTTTTTCTAAAATATTCAGAAGCAATTGCAGCCTGGGTCGCTGAAATACCTACATATAATTCTGCTTCATACGTTTCTGGGTGGCGTTTGAAAAGCAGCCAATCCAGAAGTTCCACTCCTTTACTCCCCAGAGTGGAAATAAGGACTGTAGACATTAGGCTTTTTGAGTGGAGCTAAGATGTTCTCCACTGTGTATATTATTACATTTTAAGATAAATTTAGTGGATAAACTCTAAGAAAAGGCAGTGATTTCAAATATTCACAGATTTTAGCCCTCTTGGGCTGTTTGCGTAAATCAATTTAAAGTAGGGCTTACAAACTGCGTGGAACAATTTTACGTGGAAAAAAGCACAGGGCGCAAAGAACAGTCAATTCAGTTGTACTCACATCGTGCAAAGGGAAGGCAGAAATGTAAACACCTCGAGCCAGAAGTGAGCTGATGCCTTATTACACAAGAACAGAGCAACACAAAATCTTTTTTCAGACCAAGGGGAATGGACAGGGGAACAACGGGACATTCATAAACATTATTTTAGGGTGTGTGACCTTGCATACAATCAAAAGAATGCATGTTTTTAAGTTTGTTTTTAGACACATACAACATTTTTAGAGGGATATAAAGCTGTTGAACTGCTACTGTTTAATATCTGAAGGGCTAATAAGCAAAAGATTTTCTGATTTTGGTTTCAACCCATAAAGTTAGTTATTTTATGTATTTTCTAGTTTCCTTACAAACATGGAATCTATCTATGCTATAATGTAGCCTATGAAGGGTTAAGATTTATGTCTTAAAACGTATCTCTTATTTTAAAAATCGAACTTCCTTGGTTGTCGATCATTGGTGTCATTGCAGAATGAATTTTAAAACATACTTGAGAAATATTTAAACATATATTGAATGGGTTTCTTTAAGCCAGGCACCAATACTTTCTTAAGAACGTTAAACTCACCTGTGGTTTGGCAAGTGCGCGTGCAGGTAGTGCGTGAAATAATCTCAGAAACCTAGGACCAGACATAACATTAGTAACCTATTTAAAATCAACAAAAATACCTGGGAGCACTACATGATGCAGGTCAAAGCTTTCTTGGAACTGAGAGGTTACTCTCCATTAGCTTCCCCTTACCCTAGCAGGCAGTTTGATGTAGTTTATTTGTTATCGTTAATGGAAATTATTAGATACTATTCAAGGATCACAGGGACTTATAATGGAACTTGCCAAATAATCATTGTAACTTTTATTGTGCATTCTCAGACATCACCAGTTCCTTTCTTAACCATTTATGGCATATTTCCAGGTATCACCAGGCACATTCCATTGCTATTATGGCATTTTCATAGAGCTTATCAGTATCTGCTTCCATAAATCTCTGTAGAGCTTGAGTGGAACGTATTCAATCTCTTTAAAGTAACTGGTAACCCCCCATAAAGTTTCCAAACATACATTGCATGAAAGTAGCTTGTGTGCTGTCGAAAGCTGCAAGAGTGTTACAGAAAGTTCCCCAAAAGTTCCAGAAAGAACCCAGTAAGTTCAGAAAAATATTTGATATATTTCATGATTTACTTTTTCATAAGTTCATAAGATTCAGAAAGTAGCTGGCAAGTTCCCTACAAAGATCCTTGAAACACATGTAAAATACTTTCTCCCAGTGTGTTGTAATTTCTAGAGAAGTAACATCCTTGGATGTTCTGGAAAGTTTTAGATTGGTTCCTGAAGACTATCCTCTTCATCCCAAGATAGTATTGAAAATACTTTGTAGTTCTACCAAATATTTGTTATGGAGGACATTTCGTTTGGAAGAAATAATCTCATAGACTCACTATTCTGCTTCGCGTTGCATTGTCAAATAAAGTTGCTGTTGACTTGATGTCATACCTGCAGAAAATTACAATGTTATAAACATGGGTAGCCATTTTACGTAGAAGCAGTTGTTTGTTTTAGTTTCGGCATTTGGTAGTTGTGGACAACGTAAAAATAGAAAGGAAAGGAAATTATTTTTATTTTAGTTGTTACCCAAATCAAGATCATCAAACCTACAAGATGTGGCCTATGTACTCACAGGTGGAGCTTATCTCTGATGAATGAGTGTTTGAGGGTTTTAAAATGGACACGTGACAGCGAGTCTTTGTGGAAGTCGTTGTTGGGGACATCAGGCTGCAATGGTCTGGTAAGTTTGGTGATGACAGTATCCCACATTCCAGCGATGCCTGTCCTTTTCCGTAATTCACATTTCTGTTCAAAAGAAACATTCATTAAAAAACATTGATCAACACTAGTGAGCTGCATATCGTAGCTCACTGTAAGATTTGAAACATTTATAATGTTTTATGATTGACTAGGGTGCCCTGTATATTGCGAATGTATCATCTTTCCAATACTAGTGTGTGTTATATCTATATAATAAAGGATTGTTTACATTGCAATAATTATTGGCCAATATATTCTGAGTGTTATAAACTTGCGTTTGACATGATTTATTTACCAGCAGATTCAAAAAGGTTAAATGAAAGTAAAAAAAGCCACCAATATGAGTGGAAAACAGTCTTACCTTTTTCACAGCTACCTTAATCTTCTGTAACTCTGCCTCACGACTGAGAATTGACCACGGGATGTGCAGGCGAATAAAGCTGATGCCATTTGACTTCTAAAAAATAAAAAAAACAGGGGAAAATACAGAAATAGGACCCTTGGTAATCTTTCCGGTACAACCTGTCCACACAAACTGACTCCTAGTAATGAAACGCTGCTAAAAGAAATAACAAATATCAGTAAACAAAATCTCAAACTCTTAAAGCAGGTCACGATTTATAGACATGTCACTCCTAAAACAGAACAAACAAAAGTTGATTTGCAAAATTACACATGAGAGAAGATTGGTAGGAAAGAAGGATAAAAGTTTTCACTGCACTACAGATAAAAGTTGAATTTGATACATATTTTAGCACTAGTTAAAACAGAATAGACAAGTTTTGTTGTTTGTTTAGGAGGTTACAGTTAATTTTAAAATGAACAGTTAATTATTTGAATAATACCTAATGCCTTTGTAACTCCTCAATACTCAGCAATCCTAAAGCAACCTGTAACTTTAACAATCCTCCAGCAAAGCAATTCACAACAGTGAGTCACTCGCTTAGGTCTTGTAATCCAGTCCTTGGCCCAGGTTACTTACAGACAGCGTTTTTAATCTGCAACCTAAACAGCAGCTGATTTAACGCACCACCGAATGATGTGCGGAAACAAACACTTAAATCCTATATACTGCTTAGGACACTAAAATTGTATTTAAGAAGAAAACAGATTCTGAGAGTACAACAAAATAATATGCATGAGATTCTGTCTGGTATTGGTGTAGGGCTACAAAGTGGTACCCACTTCTTTGTCACGTTCAATCTGTAGTCCAGCCTCAAGCAGATTTGCTTCAAACTCCTCCCTCATCAGAGCTTTTTCCTCCTCAGAAAGCTTTGAGTCTTCTGCGTCTCCTGCTGCTCCACCTGCCTCCCCAGATTCTGGCACTGGCTCCAGGCGAATTGGTAAAATGATTGGCAAAATTCCATTGGATGAAATGGACAATCGGGGCTTAAAGCATCGCCTCTTTTTGTATTTGTAACAAAGTACATAGTCCACTTTCCTCTTGCCATCAGCAAAAAAGAGTCCAGGTCCAAGATCAATGCCAGATTCCTAACAAACAGGGAAATATTTAGGATGGATTGTTGGTTACAGTAGTTAATAGAGAGATAATAAAAAAATGAATAAGTTGTTTAAGGTCTACAAAGACTGTTTGTCAGGTATTTTTCCTAGGCAGCGATCTTACCAGTGGTGGGGGCTCATTGCTGTCACCAGGGGTTACAAGTCCTCCATTGGTGGCATCAAGTCCAAACCCAGACAGAGATCGCGCCAGTGACACAAGCTTTGCTGAGTGAAAGCTCGATGACTCACTCATTGCTTTGGTGAAGGATGTATGCTCTTTTCCGTTTCATCCCTCTGTAGAAATGAGAAAGAGAAGATCTGAGTTTAGTTTACAGACCTAGTACCCATATGTATAAAGAGTCAACAATTTTGGTGCTTTCTTGGCTTTCTAACTTCAATGAATAGCAATGTAAACATGATTGACCCCTACCTCCTCTAACAGATTATTTATCATTATTATCATTATTGATTGGATAATAGGAAAGTAATTTTGCCAAACCAAGACATTTTTAGTAATGAAACACCTAAGAACAGATGACACTAAATGAAGTGGTTTGGAATGAAAAATTAATTTAAAATATATTTATATAGTTTACTTTTCCGTTCGCAATCAATCACTCAAATTCAAAACGACTTTATTTTATCCCAAAGCAAAAATAAATCAAAAGCACATCGTCCTCAAGAATACTGCCCACTTCATGATATTCTATAGGGATTCTCCTAATTTAAATCCTTTTAAAACATTTAGAAATTAACATTAGCTTTAGGTTTACAAGACGGCGTCAGACCTACAGGAAGAATGAAGGGGTCTTTACCACATGGAGGAACCTTCCCAACAACCTACTAGAAAACATTCAAATCAAGCATGTTTAAACAAGTATTTGAATTTACCCAATATAGGGGTAATTTTTAAAGCTTTTAGTCTTGATTTGGGGTTTTTGAAAATATGTTCACAATGGACCGCATCACCTCAACAATTTTAGTGGCGAAGAGAAGACAATGGTAAACTTTCCTCACAGATATTTAAAAGTCAACTTGAGATAAGGAAGTAATTGAACAAAATGGTTTTACAACATGAAAGAAATCTGGCTTAAAATAGCTATGTTAGTCTCTCAGATACAACAAGTTAAACTTTCGTATGACAGAATACGCATTGGTAGTAGTCTGTTTAGGCTGCCATAAAAACCTAAACCAAATTTAATCTCTCCCGTCTGTGTCTTCCACTAATTTGAAGCCGCAGATTTAGATTAAGCAGCGCAGCAGAGTGAAACCCACAGAGCCCAGCTTCAATCTGCCGGGGTAATTTGGTAAATCGGCTCATTCTCCGTAAGCAAAGAAAAAAGAATGCAGAGAACTTATTCGGCATTACACTGTTAGAAGTAAATGAGAAACCTGGTGGGAAAACATGCTCAAAAATCAAACCAACATCAAAAATACTGTAACTCTAACTCTAGACATACTGTAGTATAATGACTATACTAACTTAGAATAGAAATTCAGTTTTTATTTATTTAATAATTCTTTAAACGCTTTTACAAGCTATTGATGATATGCAATTGAGAATGTTCTTACAAAAGCTTTTACATGAATGAAGGCAATCTGTAAATATTTTATGAGGCAGTAATACCACCAATCAGCATTTCTTGTATTTACTATTGCATTAAAACAAAGAATTTTCACTACTTTCAATGTATTAATAAGTCCCCTAAAAATGCAGCTCAATATTGAAAATTTTAATATATCTGTGTTTATTTTGTGGTGAAGCCATTCAATGTTTTTTTTAATTATTATTTTTTCAATATTGCATCTATAAATATATTGGACCAGACAACTTACACTCAATGAGGAAGCTCTCTAGATTTACTTACTTAAAGTAATAGATGGGGAGAAGAGGTTACAAACTGAAAATACTCTAATCTACACACACAATGGTCCCAGGCCTGATCCGAACATAATCCGTCCGTCCACTTGAGGAACCAGGGAAAGCCGCAAGACATATAAACACGGGAACCGTCAACTACACTTGCCTGTTGACGGCACATTGGTTATAGGTCGATCCCTCAACACATGTGCACGATTTAACCTCATAATCTCAGTTTAAACAAGCATTAGGAAGCGCAGAGCCAAGATGCAAATGGAGACTCTTTATCCCTTCAGGTTCAATGTTTACACCTCAGTGCACTGAGATGGCGGCGTAGTGGTCACAAACCTCCTTGCTCGTGATTCAGTTTGTTCCAGCTCATGTATTGTTGTCAGCCATTACATTAGCATCCAGGAGAAACAGCGAGGAACCTAGTAGATAAAATATCTCCTTTAACAAATTGATATTTACCTCGTATGTTGTTTAGGATCCCCAACGCTCTCTTCATTTCTGCTTAATGTATTTCTACTTCAAAAGTGGCACATTTTTGAAGGATTATTTCTCTTGTTAATAAAACAGGTTACAAGTCTCAAATAGCAGAGATGTGGCCCAAATCTGGCCCAAATACACCTACACCCTGATCAGTTAGGTTAGAAGTTGCAGACTGTGAACACTGACTGTCTTACTGTTTGAATTTTTCCGACTTTTTATGAACACAACAATTCAAAACACAGAAAAAACCTTCCTGACGGTTTAATGTTTTATTTACTTCTTATTACTGCGATGCAGAAAAGCACATAAAAATTTTAGACTTTTCAACAACTGAAATCAACAAATAGGTAATAAATGACTCACAATTCTCAGAATCATATTTAGTCATCTGTTCTAAATTCAAGATGATTTATTTTGTTTTTAATTTTCCATTCATATATGAATTTACTTCTAATCATTTAGTGTATAATAACTTTCTGTATGTGAACTTTAGGGTTGCTGCACTTACTGTTCTATCTCTCTCTAATTTATAGTTTAGGTCATTTTCTATGGAGTATATAATATTCTATATGCTTTGTTTTTATTTGTCTTGTATTGCTTGTTTTTTTGTTTTTTTTTAATGCCGGCTTAGTTTTATGACCATATAATTTAAAATTCAATGATACCTTCAGATTTTAATTTATTACAGTAAAAGTATTTTGATCACCTGAGGAGAGTTTTTCTAATGGGTATACTATATATAAACTATATACAAATATTAATTATGTTCTTGCCTTTAGTGGTTTTACTCTGTTTTAATTAAATTTGCATCTAATACCTGTTTGTTTGTACCACAAAGTGGATTTTAATTTGTGGTACATGATAAATTATTTATAAAATTGTGATTATCCTGAGACAAAAATGTGCTTAATTAATTCAAAGACCAGCTTTGTTCCTAAATTTAACCCAGATGTTAACCCAGATTGATTTAGAAATCATGATACAATTCCCAAGAACATTAATGTTCCTACTTCATCTATAGGACTGACTGCTGATAAAATAATAAAATACTATTAGATTCATTGAAAAAGGTGCCATACTAAAGTTACTTTATTCCCCTTATTTCAAGAACATACCTGATTTTCAATGCAGTTGGATACTCAAGAAAACACTCTTAAATGCTAAAACTCGTTAACAAAGACATTTTTTGCAGCAATTTAGTCATTGCTGCTGGACAGTTAATGACATCTCTAAATGTTTATATGTGGATTTATATGAGTAACTGTCTTTAATATTTGTGTTGGCCTTTGCTGGATGTGGGCCCCAACATGACGTTTTTGCTGTGGAAGCTATATGTAACCTATATATGTAATTTTTTTTAAATCTAGTTTTAAAGAAAACATTTATTTTATTTAGTTAGTATTTAAAAGTTCAAGTTGATCATGAAGACAGTGAAAATAGATGCGCCACTGCGTGTGCGGCTTAAAGGCTTGTAAACCTGGAGTCAGCGCAATCTCACAGGCTACTCTGCAAACATATATATATATATATATATATATGAGATTTACTTCTAAACTGTTAATTAAGGTTTTTGGAATATGCCGAAATTATATGAAAGGTTCTCTTGTTTCAGACACACAGCCCTCTCCACATAATTTCTACCATGGCTAATTAATCCCAGGCTAGATGTTTTGGGATTTGAGATTAATTAAAAGCAACAGTTGTTCGTTGACATGATTGGATGTAGAGAGACAACAACAACATCAACAACAACAGCAAAAACAGCAACAACAACAACAACAACAACAACAACAACAACAACAACAACAACAACAACAACAACCAGTTACACCACTTTGCAATCATTAAAAATAAATCTGGATTTAGTTTCCAAGTTTTTTCTCTGTAGTCTTTCTAGTAAAAGAAGTTGCCAAAGATCCATGCAGATGACATGATGAACTCCAAGAGATGCAAGCGGAGACTATTTAAATGAAAAAGCTCTCCACAATATGAAAGCAAAGTACACAGGAAACTCACCAGCGTTCGCGGGAAACAGTTGGATGTTGGGGGGATAAATGATAAGACATGACAACACCCGAGGCGCTGAGATGGTGGACAATCCGCGCGCGCTCCCGGAACCACAGGTTTATTGCGCGCGACCAGGGCGGCTAATTCCCCGAGCAGGGAGCTCACGCAGCTAAGGAGGATGGTGTGGGGCGTGTTAGTGTGTTACTGAGCCGTGAATGGGTGTGAGACCAGCAAGACCTTATCTATCTATCTATCTATCTATCTATCTATCTATCTATCTATCTATCTATCTATCTATCTATCTATCTATCTATCTATCTATCTATCTATCTATCTATCTATCTATCTATCTATCTATCTATCTATCTATCTATCTATCTATCTAAGTTTAATGAGGGATGACAGTTCAGGCTTAAAAAGCATATCTGATTTTGACAAACATGTCACAAGCAAATGAGACTGTCCAAAAGTAGCAGAGAAGTGCATATAAACAATTGATGGATATACCAAATCATTTCCAGGTTCCTACAATTCATGAGAAATGGCTTCTGGGGTGAGCACTGATGACCGAAAAACTGTTTTGATAGATGTGCTTCCGATCTGCACAACGCAGGAAAGTGCCTGAAACTAAAATGTAATGTAAAAACGTAAGTTTCAAGGTTTCAGTAGCACTTATACATCTTGTGTGTTGGGATGTTAATTGAACTAAAACAAAATCAGATTAAACGAAGAAAGTGTTGGACAGGTGACCGAACAGTTGCGTGGAGTATACCTACTCCTCCTATGCATTTGTGAATGCGTGATTGTTTCTGTATTGCCCAGTGACAAACTGGTGAAAAGTTCAAAGTGCACCACAACTATACCAGAGAAGTAGGCACCATCACCAATGCGGTCCTAAAAAGTACAAGTGAGTGTAGATAATGGATGGATGAAATATCAGGCAACTGGAAGTGTCTTCAACCTCTGAAAACCGCCAGCATCAAGTTTGAAAAACATAGTTTTAATAAGAATGCCCAAAAAAACCAAGCTCAAATTGCAAAAACTGTGAGACTTGTTTTATTGGTAGAGTATTGGTGCAGCTGGATGGCTACATTTCCATTGATTAAACACAAAGCGTCCACATTAAGGAAACTGTAATCGCTTTTTTTTCTAGTTGCAGTGTTTAGATACGCAGTCACAAGTGGCCACAGACAGGACAGTGTGGTGGCCCCGAGTGCCGTTGGTGCACAGGACAGGCACGCTGAGAGGTTCTGTCTTCACTGCGGCGCAACACACACACTCCTGCTCCACGGCGTCGCTCTGCAGCGAGTACATAGATTTGCTGCGACATGTGCCCTGAAAGGGAGACAGGGACGGATAAACGGGATTGATTCGTGGATAAGCATCACGCTGCAGACAGAACAGGTGGGGTGCCGAAGAAAATGAATTGTAACTTTAAAGGACAAACCGAGGGCAGAATGTTAAATCTGCCTGTGGTGTCTCACCTCGCAGTAGTGCAGCTCAATCTGCTGCTCTGATTGGCAGTCATCCACTTTGACGTAGTTGAGCGTTCCCGCCGTCCTGCGGCATTCCGGCTCTATACCTGCATACGAACATTCGTTTAGAAAAAAAACAAGAAGAAATAATAGTTTTTCAAAGAATACTCCAGCGTTGAAAGGAATTCACTTACAAGTCTCACAGCAGGTGTTTCCAATTTGGCTGACTTTGGCCTGGGAGCAACAGAAAAAAACCCCCCCATCTATATATAAATTTGTGTTGAGAAAAAAATGAGTAAATATACAAATATAATAACAGGAAGCTGTACCCCTTGATCCAGGCAAGCCTGGAGGTTAAAAGGAGGGCAGGTCGTCACTTTAGACTCAAGGACTAGATCTCCTCTGCTGTTCACACCACAAGTATATGAGTAACAGCCATCCTTGAGGGTTGAGTTGACCTGATGGAGAGATCACAGAGGCATACAAAAAAATGAGTTTTTTTAGCTTGTTGTCCTGCGCCTCTTCATGTTCTGTCTTAGAAACAGTCCCACTGCCTGCTAGCTTTCACGAGTTCCATTTCTTTTTGTCTATCTAATAAATGAGGCGTAAGGAAAATAAGGAGGCCTGTACGAGGAGCCACAGTGAAGCACAGAATTATTTATTCTTAGCTTTTAATTACAGATTTGAATGTTTGTGATTTTAATGATGATTTTTTTAATATTAAGGGCAAATGCTATTTGAACCAACTTGGCCGTATTAAAAATTTAAATTTCCCTTTGACCTTCTGTTCTTTGGATCATCACATTTTCCTGCTGCACAACACTAACATGCTACAGTTTGAACTGATGGCTCGATATTCTCCCTTCAGAGTTTTTACTCAAAAGCAAAATTCAACGCTTCACCATTTATTGCAAGTTGTCTCAGTCAAGAAGAAGTGCTTTTTTCATTTTTAGGTCTCCAAAACTAATTTATGTTGCAGAAAAGACAACGTTTGCCAGTTAAGCAATAATAAAATAGGTCCTGTGTAAGAGTTAATGGATTAAAGGGTTAAAGGAATTGAATAGGAGTTGTACTTTTATTTGCATTATATTTTTACTGGAAGGTGTAGAACTGAGACAGACAGTAGCTAATGTCTAGGAGTAAGCGGACGTAATTTACAGAAACAGCACAATTCTGCCAGTGGAAATGCACACAACGAACTGTCCAACAAATAGATAGAGCTCTGGATATACAATTTAGGGAATCACAATGGAAACATGACTACAACACAATGATGAATTTTAGGTCCTTTAACTTGTAATGTAAATTCAAAGGAATGTAGCTTTTCTCTAAGGACATGAGTTAAATCCATGCTTAACTAGCTTAACAGTAATGTAGGCTTTGGAAAACACATAAATCTGCTCAGTGTTAACAACTCATTGTAACAAATAGAGTTTAAGAAATAAAGTAGATGCGTTCAGTTTCACAGCAAATTCTCTCGCTTTGATTGATCTTTTCACCTTTTCTTCGTCTGAGTGACAAACAAAGTGGGAAAAGAATATCACCAGAGTTTAAAATATGCTTATGAAGAAATACATACCAACATCATCTTGTCCATATAATACTTACTTGGACACTGGTGAGTTCTCCATCTGGCTTCTGTATGAAGCAGGCAGTGGCAACACAGCGACCACAGCAACTGTTGTCCTCCTTCTCCATTGTGTAACCCTTGCAAAAAAAAAAAAAAAAAAAGAAAAAAAGATTTGTAACTATTGGCTATTACATAACAAGACATTAAAGTCCTATTACTGTCAGTTTAAATGAGGGTTCCCTTAATATTTCTCTTATAAAAATCATTATCTGAGTGAATTATTAAAGCAAGGTTACATTGCGGCCTCTGCTTAATGATGTGGAGAGAGGAAATGTAAAAGCCTAAGAGCAAGCCTTATAAAAGCGATGCACATTTGTTTATAAATAAGTTATGGAGAGGACGGGAAAGGGTGAGGGTCAAAACGGAAAATTATGTAAGGAGTTACCTTGGGACAAGATAAACAGCTGGTTCGCTTGCACGACAGTTTGTATTTCTTTACGGCTCCGTCCTCCACTGTGCACTCACAGTGTGTGCAAACATCCACCATTACTCTCTCACCTGCCTTCATGAACACACAAAAAGTATTTAAAAAACAGGACACAGAAAGCACTAACCACATTTTTTTATTTTGCTGTGTAGAGCTAAGCGGTAATTTTGTAGTATGATTTACCCCTATTACAGTGTGATTGAGAACACAGACATCCATCGGCACTGTCAAGAGAAAACCAGAAACGCATTTATTTCTGGTATGTCAAACCCTCTGAATTTATACAGAGTCCGACTTACCCAGCTTTACCTTTAAAAGCTATTTAAGAGGTCAAATCAGGACAACTAGCTTAAAGATCTCAGCAATTTAATAGAGACATCTGCAGGACTCAGTGTGCAACAGCAATTTCTGAGCCCACATATAGATTTCAGGAAGTTTTAATAAGTTAAAAAACCTTTTAGGACCAATGTTATTCAGATTTTTGACATATGTTAATTAAAAATAGCTTTAATAAACATATTGACTTAAAAATTATTACCTTATAAATAATTTTAGCCAGATAAAAATACCTGCTTATATAACGTTAAATTTAATGTGGTTTTACACCTAAGCTTAATAAATTCTGTTCCTTCTTACAGCATACACTAAGCATGCCCAAGATTTCTCCTAAAGAACTTTTGATCTACAATTACATTTCTCTCTATTTTGACCAAAACTCATTAAATACTGCTAAAGCATGCAATTTTACAGTTTTTTCAATAATAAAACATATAAAAGCCATATAAAAGACTTCAAAGTTGCTTTTTTTTTTACAGTATTTGCCTAATATACAAAATTACTTTGATAATCTGAAACATTACATTTAAAAAACTATCCAAGCCAACTTGTTTCTCCTTGTTAACATTTTTCAAATTGTGGTTCTTTTGGTTCAGTTTAACCGGCCACACCCAAACCTAATTATTGCCTTTCCTAAAATAACTTAGGAAGCCTTCATTGTACTGCCAGTCACATGTTGTGGTAGTAGTTGATGGTCTGGGGTTGATTTGCTGCTCTAGATCTGGACTGCGTGTAATTTATGGAGCTGATGATTTCTGTTATCTGCCTAAAGATCCCATAGAAAATTTCAGGCTATCAGTTAAGACATAAAGCTAAGTTGGGTTAGGAGACAAGACAATGATGTAAAGTCTCAAAGTCCTTACTTGAATTGTTAAAAAAAGAAATTTTTTAGTCTCCTTGTTCATATCTAAAATAAAATACTGGCAATAGGCTGTGAAATGGCTTTAACAGGGTTTTCTTTTAAGAACTAATACCCTCCTATGTGACTGAATATAAAACAATACTGAGAAGAACTAATCAAATGTAAGTTTAAGATGGCTATTATTTCTATTATTTTCTTTTTTTATTATTTTAAGGCCTACATTGGAGCTGGTTAAGACTTTTTAAGACCCCACCTGCCTCTATACAACAACATAGCTAAATGAGTGCGTCTGTGTGTGTTTGTGTACCACAGTGGCAGCGAGGGCAGCAGTCCTGAGTGTCGCAGCGAAGCTCACTCCCCAGCGTGCAGTGTGGAGTCTCCATACTGGCACAGCTGACATTTGTTGTGGCGATAAACACCTCATCTTTCACTTTCTTACACTCATGTTCAACACATTTATCATGTGCCGATGGCCACTTGTCACCCACCTAAAGACATATACAGAGAAAACGATTGAAATCAATCCAAATTATACAGATATAAGGTAATGCATTTTGTTTAGCAAACCACTGCTTTTATTCAGAAAGACAAAGAGGTAAAGTTTTAGAACGTATTTAAATTAGTTACATACTCTTCTGAGCTTTCCTCCAGTGACCAAATCCCCTCTCATAGCTTCTTGAGTCTCTATACAGCTGGTTGGTTTACACTCTCCACAGCAATCCCCTTTTCTTTGAATGTATGTTGAGCCCTGAAATTTATTTTAAGCGTTTGTGAGAAAAAGAAAAAAAACCTCAACTGTGCATGTTTTTCACATTTAGTGCTGCCTCACCAGAGGACAGTTCCGATCGCAGAGAGGTGGGTTACACTTAGCCACATGGAGGGACGTGTCTCTGTCTTGCAGCTCGGTGCATCGACACTTTTTGCACCCTTCTTCCCACTCGCTGCCCACTGAGCGAACCACTCCAGCAACCACACACACCTGGAGAAACGCAGTGGTCACACAGGGAAATGAATCCAGCAAGTGCAGAAGCCCCACATGCGAGATACTCACCCTATCAGGTTTGCAGAGGATTTCCGTGCAACCGCAGTCGTTGGTAAAGGACGATGTGACGAACCCAGCGGGGCAGCCGTGGGTGGAGTTCTGGCAGTTACATATGCATTCAAAGGAATCGCAGCACTTTGTCTTTTTCACGGACAGCTGGCGGTGGGCTGGACAGTTAGGGGGAGCTTGTTGGGAGCACTCTTCCTTTTTGCACACTAGGACAGACAAAGAAAAGCATGGCATGAAAAACAAAAATCACACCTTAATGTCATCTGTTTTATGCTTGCGTGTGCATTTGGTGAGAGACTCAGCCTACCGCATTCGTGAACTGGCTGGCATTTGCCAGGGTTTTTCAGCATCACAGTTTGACCATCCTCGCAGCGGGGGACATCAGCGAGATCACAGCTTACCAGATCACAGACTAACATCACAGGGTGAGAATAAGGTCAGAAGTAAATATGGTTGTTAAAAGCCCATAACTTATGGGGTATTTCATAATCAATTTAGCCATAAACATGAATCAGTCTGTGTTTTTAATAACCTCTTAACTATTGATACACCACACCACAGAAGTGGTGTGGTTTTCTTTTTGGGAATCCACTTGCATTTTTAAGATTCAGTCTGCTCTACATCTCTAATTAAGTAAGGTTACTGTAAGATCCCCGACTGAAATAAATATTATACACATACCACACTCATACTCTGGGCAGCACTTGGATTCCGTCTTCTCCCGCAGGATCTCACAGGGTCCACACATTGGAGCTAAACACATGTTCACATAGCCAAATATAAAGGCTGACAGTTTTTTTTGGCGGATGATAAAAGGGGGTAAAAAAAGTAAACAAGAACCTTTGACATCGTTGCATGGCCTGGCGGTGCAGTTGATTCGTTGTTGGTCCAAACACATGCAAATCAGACACGGATTGTCGTCTGGTACCCAACTCTGCATATACTGTTCAAACAAAAGCAATGTTTCCCTTCCATTTTAGACGTAAACAGTAGATGGCAGCAAAATTACACCATTGTTGCAGAGCACAAATGTATAATCCAGGGCTGTAAAATATCAGGTAAAGGTATTATTACAAAATCATGGGTGAATATTGTTGTGTGTGTATAAACGAGTTATAATCCGCATTTTTGTCGGCACTGTTTTTCATTATTGATATCTAAAAGCACATCCATGCTCCTTGAAGTTTGGGGCAAGAAAGTGAAAAAATCTGTTTTTGTTCTTTTTACCTAAGTTTGAGCAATTCCAAAATCCAGCAGCTTTGCTATGTTATAATCACAGTATGCGATTATTTTTAGGCCTTCAGTCATATCTATCTGATTTATCTCTCACCCCGTACGCGTGTCCTTTGTGATCCAGACACTGTCCACATGATTCTGAGGTAACGCATTTTCCATGATGCAAAACTGTCCCTCCAGTGCAGAAACAACCTTCAGTGGGCGTCTCCATACATGAAGACTCGTTGCGCCTAGGAACCGACCAGTCGCCTGGCAATGCCTGTATGCTGCCACAGTCCTCCACACACCCTGTCCGACATGCATCATACTCCATAGAATGTGGGCACTGCAGAGCTGCGCCGCGGAACAGAAGCAGAGTTAGCATCTCCCTCTATGAGTAAGGATGTTTGTAGTAAACTTAGGGATATGCACAGCGACTTACGGCAAAGGTGGGGGCTCCTCCAATCCACACACATGCCACTTTGTCTACAGAGGTGCGCGTACGCTGATATTAGCTCACACACATCTGACTCATCACATGCCTGCTCCTCACACTTGACGAGGAAGATCTGGACAGCAATAAGGGCGTGGCATTTTTCAAACACCTCAGAGCGCAGGGCCTGACATCCCATCGCCACTCCAGACACGCACACTGCCTTCCGTTTGGGCAAACACACACCACCATCTGCGGCCACAGTCCAGTCTGATTTGAAGGCCGGGCGGTTGGTGGTCGTGCTGCCATTACGCAAAGACAGGACATTAACCTTCGCCTCCCCACATGCACCTAAGAGAAACGTATAGAGAACACAGCTCAAAGAAAAACTGGCCAAAGCAAAGAGGGACAGGATGACACACTTTTCGCTTCCGGTTGTTTGCATAAAGCTGTGAGCAAGTGATTCGCTGGTTCTGTTACCGCAGAGTCCAGCAGTGTGCCCACTGGTTTCCGAGCTGAGCAACGTGATGGTAAACTCATTGCTCTGAGGGGTAAAAGTCAAAACGTAGCCTTGATCTGATTTCAGCTGCAGCATTACTCCACCGTAGCGCACCACCTCCAGGCCATCATGTCGCCAAGGCAAGGCAAGTTCTTCTCGGTCAATCAGGGCCTATTTGGGGAGAGGAGATATTAAGAACTTTTGTAAGAAGTGCAAAGTTTTAGCTAAATTGCGTCCAAAGTCACTGTTGCCTAGTTTCTTGAAATCTGAAGTAATACAAAATATCAAAGAACTGTTCCGTGGAAATAAAATTTGTTAAATTGTATCCCTCTTTATTTGTATATTCTTACATAAAATGCCATCCAACGTTCAGAACTAATCCTAATTAAAGTTGTTCTGTAAACACTTTAAAGAACCAATGCACAACACAGGCATAATGTTTTAGATCTGGTTAAAACAGCGTTACTGTGGGTAATAAAACAATATTCCAAACAACGTTTTACATTCCATCATTTATTTATAAAAAGGTAATTTGCCAGGCCGACCCATGATGCTTAATATAAATGGAAGAGGTGAGGAGGACCACAGCCAAAGTGGAAGAATCTGTTACTTTAGCTATTGGTTGTGTACTCCATAAATGTGGACTTTATATCAGGAACAGCCTATTTAAAAAACGCATATACATATTACCGTTGTGTCATCCTTCAGCATCAGCGTGTGTTGTCCATGGGTCACCTCCATGGCCTTCATGCAAATCTGGCTGTATTTTGCTGAGTCTTGACAAGGTCCAGTGTGAAGTTTGACCTCTGAGCCTCCGCTACCATTCCTGACTGTGAGAAGAGTGTAGGAGCACAGTCCTTCCCCATCCAATCGTAGAGCCAGACCATCGAACCTCACCACATGGTTGGTGGAGCTGCCCATACACAAGCCTATCAACACACACAAGCGAAAAGTAGAAGGGAGATCCAGAAATTTGGTCCACTACCAGCCCAGGATGCCCGCCCTCATTATTAACTGTTAGCAGGTGGGAACTCATTTGCTTGGTAAATGGAGAGGCTAAATGTCACAGCAGAAGTCATTTTTTGCACATACAAGGGCACTCCCAGCGGCAGCCACACGCCTCCTCCACTTTGACGGGTGGCATGTTGTTTCTGCATAGTGGCGGCTCCAGTCTGTCACAGCTAATTTTGTGATTCTGGACTATCACCGCTCCACTGGGGTGGCACAAAAGAGAGTGGCAGCCATCGTCAAGCAGCCATGATTCACTAGGCTGCAAGAGACGGTTCATTACAGAAATGATTTCAAGTGATTGTTAATTTGCTTTGAAATAATGCAGCAATCCAACAAACCTTTCTCTCATTTCCGTTATCATCGACACAGAATCCTGGAGGACCAGCTAAAAAAGAGCAAACCACAGATTTTTGTTACCGTCTTCTATTACCAAAATCTAATATATGAACTTCATTTCCACTAAGAAGAGAAAACTGATAATGTTTAGCAGGTACCTCTGCAGATTCTCTCTGTGTAGCTGCTGTCCAGAGTTAAAAACATTCGTAACTGGTCAATGTTGTTAAGATGCAGAGTGTTGTCTTGGTTGCCTCGGTGACCAAGTAAACTAAGCTCCTCGCTGTCATAGTTTGGTCCGACCCCAATGGGAAACACTGACACACCTGAGAGAACAAAGTCCTAACCGTGAGACTATGTCATGTCCTAAAGACTTGACCTGTTTACAAGTAGCTAACTTACCTGCTGCCAGAGCCTCATTAGCGGCCTCTTTAACATCATCAGTAGATTTTTCTGTCACCACCATCACAACTACCTTGGGTACACCTACTCGTCCACCACTGACGGATGAGACGGACCCCTGCACAGCAAACCTTATGGCTGAGGCTGCAGACGGAAGGACATGTAAGTGTGCATCCACCTTGACTTGTGTGCATTTTAGTTCAATGGTTACTACCTAATGCAGGAGGCGCGGCTGTCCTGGTTGGAACGCTGTCCATCCGTTGCAGAAGGTCTGACTTGCTTTGATGATTGTTCCACAAGAACTCAGCTGTGTTTGTGTCTCCATACTGAACTAATCCTACCTGAGTGCCACCTGGTCCTGCGTATGTATGAACACACAGATCAGCTATATAATTACACCTTTTTTTAAAGTACATTACAATTTTTTCCAAGTAATAACATTTTTATTTGAAAGAAAAAATGATTACATCACAATTAAAAAGTGAGTGAATGGACCCAACACTGGGAAGAAAAACTCAAATGTGTGGAGATGTTTGTTTTGCTTAAATCCTAAAACTTTTATTTAAATACATTACTTGCTTATTACTGTACGTCTTTATAACTGATCGAGGAACTGCTTGTACTAAAGATATCAGGATAGTAGGTTATATGGAGAAATTGTGTACAGTATCTATTAAAGTTGTCATTCTGGAATGCTTCTCCCCTTCATAAACATTCAACTTGTTAATTGGTGATTCCAATTTGCTAAATAAAACCTCAGTATTCAAAATCATGGACAAAAACAAAAGCTATTAATTATTTACAGAGGTTTTATAACCCCCAAATTTGTTGTAAATGTCTGTACAAAGTCAAACCTTTGATAACAGATTACAATCATAACAGAGATGGGCATTTTTTTAAGGAATGTGACACACCTACCTATATCAGCAATACTAATGAAAGCTTTGACAAATGTCTTCATGTCTTCAAACTGCTCTCCGGCCTTTAACAGGAACATAATGTCAATAGGCTTCTTGCATGGCACTGTGTGATGATAATTGTTGTAGATTAGTATGGCTTGTAGACTCCTATTGACAAACAAACATAAAAAATTGGGCAGTTTGTGATACTACCTGTGAGTGGCAGAGTGGAGAGAGTTGGGATATTGAGGGGTGGTAACGTGGGAGAGAGTGGCCTGACTGTGGTCCGTGTGATGTTGACAACACGATGGACAAGGGACGTCAACTGGCTGTAATCCTCCACCATAATCGGACGCTGAGGGTGGCCAAAATGTGCCAAGTCTGTTTCACGAACCTTTGGTCCAACGCCAATGGGATACACGCGAGTCTGGGTGCTTGTTGTTGGCGGACGTGTCACTGTGTCAGTTGGGGGATTTTCAGTCACAAGAAAAACCAGCTGAGGAGGGGTGGGGCCATGAGTAGGATGAATGGTTGCCATTTCCTGGAGAGTCATGATGACGGCTGCTCCAGTGTTTGTCTTGCTTCCCCCTCTCCAACGAATCTCCCGCAGTCTTTGGAGCAGGTGATCTCTTTGCTGCCTCAGCTCCCAGCGGCTGATCTCCACAGTGACTGTTACAGCGTACTGGATCACAGAAATTCGGATAAACTCTTCCTCTTCTCTCAGCTGAGAGACGACTTTCTCCAGGAACATCAGAGACTTGTTAAAGTTGGTCTCACCAACAGTATCAGAGCCTTCTATGATGAATGTCACGTCTGTTACTGGAGGTAAGGATGGTTGTATTGTAGTGATGGGAGACAGCCCAGAGGGTGCTGTGGATGCAGGAGTGGTGTGTACATATTGTATTGGTGTTGTTTTCATAAAAGGATCTTTGGAAGTTGTGGGTGAGACCTGGGGAGCTTTACTGGGTGTAGTTTTTGGTCCTGGAGGTTTGGGCACCTCAGGGTCCATCCCCAAGGTGCAAAGGTAATCCGTTACATCCACCAGACGATCTGGTAGCTCACCTGTGCTGCTCAGGACATACGCCCTGTTATCTGGGTTGGCCTTGGTGATGTCATTGATCTGGCCCATGTTAACACCAGGCCCTAGTGCCACTGTCAAAGTGGTGATTGCCTTCTTGCGGAGCATCTTTACGACCACACGGATGGGACGAGGGTTGCCACTGGCAGTCAAAATAATTGCTATGCGACCAGCATGCTCACGCTTGTTCTTGTCATAGATGTTAATTGCAAGATACTTGACAGCTTCATCCAGGAAGGCTGCATCTCCCCCCGTGTAATGAAGCTCACGCACAGTCTTCTTAAACAACCACTTCTGAACCTGCAGGGATTAAAAAGCATAAGACAACCAGTGATTAGAGAACCAGGATATCTTACTTTCTGAGTCAACAGATGAACTTATTCTTCAAATACATTTTTTTTATTATACAGTTTCATATAAATAAAATTTAATGTTTTTTAAAAGTGTTTATTTTAATTAAAATAAAAATGAAAATGTGGAATCCCTATAATTTTTGATGACTGCTTTTTGAATGCTTACAAATTTTAATACGTATGTATTACGGTTTTTAATCACCTAAATTCATTTTGTAGGTAATTATAACACAATATAAGAACAAAAGTGTTTCATTTTTGAAATGCCATCCTATTAAAAACCATGTTGATGTACTGTAAAGTATATGCATTTTAACATGGTTGGATTTGCTTTTGTTTGTACCACAGTGCCGCATCTAGTGGCTCACTCTCCTTGTCGAGAAATTGCAGTCCAGAGGTCTTCCTAAAATATTGATTTTTATTTATATGATATATTTTAACATTTTTATTTTAAAGAAAAAAAATTAATTTTTAATTTTCATTCGCTGCAAGCGAGCATCTGTATTAGATTACTAACCGAACTCTTAGCTTGTTTGTTTAAACACAAACTCATTTCAACACCTTCATTTGGTGCATTTGAACTACAAATTCATCTTTTTACACTGTTAATATGCTAAGATGAACTCTATTGTTAGGTTAGTAGGTTTAACTGTAACAACTTTTGTCCAATTGTCTCTCATTCTGTACTGATTCTTCAGGATTTAAACCACTTAGGCTACAAGTTAAGATGGTTTGCCTTCTTTAACTTCAGGTACTTTGTTAGTCTTCTGTTTTTGTTTCAGTCTCTGCTATTGAGTATCTTTTTTTATATTTCAATATATTTGTTTTTTTCCAGGATTACATATATGTTTTATTTTTGAAACATTCTGCTTTCTTTGAGCTCCTTCAACAGCTTTAACCTAACAAATCCACTTTATGTCATTCTTACAGCATCAAAGTTTTAGCTTTAAATGCTGTAAGTGGAAGATATTAATATTGCTTTTTTTGATTCCTAAATACAACATCAATTTGTTTGTTTAGGGTCACACATAGTCAGTATTAACTGCAGTACCTGAAGGTCATATGTTTTAACTCCAGAGTGATAAAGCAGTACTGTGGCTCTAGTGTGAGCTGAACCCATTCGGAAACGTTCAACCACTCCAAGTATGAACAACTTGGTGGCCTGAAATTCATCTTCGGTCAGTGCTTCTGAACCATCCAGTAGGAAAGCCAGATCCATGGCACGATCACACATGCCCTCAGGCATCACGGTGGTGAAAGGCAGCGTGGTGAAGGTGCCGTAACTCGGTGTTGGTGTGGGAGTGGACAACATGCTGAAGGATGTGCAATCTTCACAGCTGAGAGAGTTGTTCTCACAGTGACTTTTGAAAGGGAAAAAAAGTTTTAATTTAGGAATACAGCGTTTTCAAAAAATGAAATATACTTGCTAAACTACCATATCTTGCAGTTGGTTGGGTCGTCATGGTTCAGGATGACCTTGTTACCATGGGATATCCTCTGACCCTTGTGGATACATATCTGACATTGAGAAGGGTGCACGCATTGCATAGTCACCTCATCCAGAATTTGACCTAAACAGATCAAGTTTAAATTGTTACTTACCAGCTCTATTTGTGCATTTCTGTGAAAATGCACATAGTTTAGCCTAAACGGTGTCATTTGTATGCATGCACAATAATTGAGTGTCCTGTCTTGGCACCTGGTTGGCAGTAAGCATGACAACCTTCCACACATGTTAGTGAACAATGGAGGTGGTCTGGGTGCTGGCATGTAATTGGGCAAGCAGGTCCGCAGGTGTTATACCTCCACTGGCACAACTCCTCCCCTGTACCTGGGATCTTAGGATTCAGGTCTTCACAGCTCAAAGCTATGATTAAGGCAAAGTTAAACAAGTAAATTTTAGTGAAACTGGCAAAAAAAATAAGATCCCTAATTTGTGTTACATTCAACCTTAAAGGTATAGGAGAGGATCTTCAGCTCATTCTCATTTTCGCAATACTGCGCATGTGCCACCTCATCTCCAGTAACACCCCCTGATATCAGGAGCGTGCACGTCCTCAGGACATGCAGTCTGTTTACATCTGTGGGACCACAGCCTCTGGTGCCACATCGGACTTATTCCATTTTCGCTACTGTACGGGGAGAACCTCTCTTCAAAGCTAAATGATGCGTCTTGTTCGTCCCATTTTACTTCCGAAAAAACAATCTGCGCAGGCGCGAATTCAAACATGAGCGCGCATTATACGGGTCAGGTGGGTGGGGACATTAGTGATATACGTCATCGCGTAAATTTTATTTCCGCATTGGCAGCCAGTTATTTTTCACCACCGGTCGTTTTTGATTGGCTGTCATTTTCAATGGGATTTTCCATTGAAATTTTTCTATTGAAAAGATCCTCTCCTATACCTTCAAACAGGTTAAACAAATAACATTGATATCTATGTTTTGCAGATAAAGTCTAAAATTGTGCAACAACAAAAAAAACACAAAACGTGTTAAATATACAGTTGCAGTAAGGTTTCAAAAGTCAACAGAGATGGGAGGTAATAAAAAAATGTACGTATGTAAAAAGCTTTTCTAAAAAGATTATAAATGCATATGAGAAAAATTAAAAACTTTTTTTTTACATTTTCTAAAATGCTCTAGCATAATTCTTTTTAATACAAAAACCTTCAAGTTCAGCTTGATGACTTACGACAAAGATCATTGGATCTCCAGCTGACAGGAAATCCCTTCTCTGAGCAAGCCTGTGCATAAGCCGCAATGGCATTACAGAAACATGCACAATCCCCAACGGATGAGCACAAGCACGCTGACTCTACACACATCTCTACATACGCTTCAGCATCCACCTGAAGACAACAGAGCAATAATTACAGGAGGGAAGCACTAACGGGAAACTTTGAAGATGTCAACTGTATATACCTGGCTATTGCATTCTTTGAAGAGGGGACCAGTAATTAGACGACATGATTGCTCCACTGTAACCAACTTTACCATGTTGTCACTGCAAGGAGCTGGTATCTGGCCATCCAAAAGGAGAAATACATCAGAAGCATATATTACGGTACTTACTTTAGCAATGTGTGCTGCAGATGGGAACATTTGCAGTAAGTAACAGGAAGTTTAGTATGCTCATTTGCATACAAACACAAAAACTGTCATCCTATAGAATAAGCGTGTGCAGAAATAGTCTAATGTCAGTATTACCTCAGTTAAATCAGCACAGCTGGGAATGACCTTCCAGGAATTGCCGAAGTGTGAGGCGTCCACCTCCAGCTGGTTGTTACTGCTCATCAAATCATTGTTGACATTGCCATCAAAGTTCCCACACAGACCACAAACCCGGCCCTTCATATGATAAAGTAATCATGACAAAGACAATTGCAATATAAAAATTTGTAAAATAAAAAAAAAAAAGTATCAAACTGGTGCTAGAGTAAGGAAATATTACCCTGTAGGAAGCTGAGATGTGAACAGAGAGGCGAGTTCCTCTGTCCCAGCTGAGAGAGATGTGTTTCCCCAACAAAACAGTGTAAAACTGACCAGATTTCACAATCTCCACCTGGGAACTCTGCAGCACAGGCAGCTTCATCTTCACCTGGATCAAGGAGTTTAAGACGCTAAGAGGTCAAGCGTTAGGTGATTAGGGTGCGTATGTGTTGTTTTTTCAAAATTACATTGTAAGGTGTTTGTGTTTGCATGCGCAATGCCTTGCAAAAGTGTTTATACCTGTTTGAACATTAAAATCCAGGAAAACATTGTAATGGAACGTAAAATACAGGAAATCATTTGTTATAGACCAACATAAAGTGACAAACAACTTTGCAGTTAAAAAAGACACAGATGGTAAAGGCCAAAACTGACCTTTTTAGGCTAACATGCAGTAAGTGGACTTAAAGTAACACACCAATCTGAGAACAGCATTTGCACAGTGAAAGATGATGGCAGAATCATGTAGTGGGTTGTTTTCTTAGTGAATCTAAGAAAATTTAGGACAATGAATGTTTTTTTTTCCTTTTTTAAATAAGATAATCTTTATGTTGGCTTATCAAAATACATATCAGCACAGTTCAATAAAGTTTATGGTTGGAAGTCCATAAAATGAAAAAAGGCTACATACATTTGTAAAAAGAAAAGCTGGATTACAAAACATACTAACATTCTCAAAAAAATAGGGGGAATAATAGATTTGTTTCGTTTTTGTGGAAGAATTTCATTAACAAAAAGCTTTTATAACACAGTTTTTTTCTTCTTTTCCAGTAAGAGTAATAAACCCATAAATGTATGCAAAGTACACGAACTGGTTTTGTCATGACCGCTTGTGTTTTACCTCTCTATCCTGCATTACAATTAACCCGCCCTGGTAGAAGATTGTAACAGCTTTTGCACAGCGATCCCCAACAATTCCACATCCCTCATTCTCCACCAACACTCTGAAGGAGCCTTCTTCTGCATGACACATATCCTTTTTATAGGAGGAAGAGAAGAAAAAAACAAACTTATCAGTACAAACGTACCAAGAACCAGCTTCACATGGCAATCTGGAGTAAGATACTCTATAGGTCTGTTTCATACCTGGACCAGGACATATTGGCATAGGCCAGGAAAGGAGTACTTGAGGCCGTCAAATGTAAAATAATGTCCCTCCCCCACAGTGTGGCACACACCATCACACAGTCTGTTTGTGCAGCGCCACTTCCTGTTTTCACACACACTGCAAGACAGAGTAGAAACAGGTCAAGCAAACCACTGCAGGTGTTTCTTTTTATTTGCAAACCACAGTTATTACCAGGTGTTGCAGTCAACAGCGATACTCCGTCCCGCTGCATATGGCCTGTTGTTATGGTAACAAGGACACTGCTCTGGTGTGATGCAGTCTCTGCGGTGGCGTACCTGAAATCAATCCAACAATCGATACTGTTGCTCAATCTCTAGTGTTTAACGGATAAACAGAAACACATGCCACTTACTGTGCCTGGTGGACAGAGGCAGCCTGGGATGCAGGCAAGACTCGTGCATGGAAGGTCCAGATTCTGGCAGGTTCTTGCACACTCCAGGCCGCTTTCACCCGGACCACAATTTGCTCGAACGAGGGGTGGGGAGCACTGGGTAGACCGTCGCTCTGCGAATAAAAGTTTACAGTTTAGACTTGATGATTCTCTGATGAATACACTTTTTTTGTATGTCGAAGAAAATAAGCTGCAAAAGCACATGGAATTTAACGTTATACCTCTGGATGGCACTATGTCGTCATCATAAAAGAGGTCAGAAAGATATGATGTCGTCTCTGTGGAGCTGCAACGCATGGCACCACTCTCACAGTGGCTGCCGGGTCAAATACGTACACAGATGACAACGCTGATGTAGAACCAAACATCTTTTCTACAAACTACGGCTGGAGACACATACCAAATGCTATTGTGATCTGCATAGACATCACCAGGCTGATACAGCTGTCCATCATGTAGGCAGGGGCACGTGACAGCGGTCACGCACTGTCCAGAGGGGCTCAGGTATTTCCCAGCAGGACAGAAACAACCATCCTCACACACCCTCTCCCCCTTACAACCCGGGTCCGCACCAGAGAGAGAGCGACACGTTCGCTCGCATGTACTCCCACAGGCCTCGTACACCTGACCGCCGGGGCACTCCATCTCTGAGAACATCACATTTTTGGTGAAATAATGTTTCCTTCCATGTCCTTTGTAACACAATTGTTTAAACAGGGTTACACTATTACAGTTATGTTACTTATACAACAGTTGTCCGAAGTTATATCACAGATAGATTCCTATGTGTTACATTGCTCAAATCTGTATGTTCTCGAATATAAAGATGCAATTTAGGTAACTTTATCATATCTGAATGTCCACAAAGCAAACAAAGGACAGATAATACAAGCTGGGTTAATTTCAAATAAAAATAATGATTCAGCTTTGTTTCGTTTCTTCCTGTTGAAATTATTTTGATCATAAATGGGAAAGCTGTTTAAGCATTGTGGTTATAACTTCCTGAGCATATAAAACAACCACAGTTGCTTGTTAACCCCAAGTTGTAGTCTGTGCATAAATAATGAAACGCGTCTAAAGTACATCTTCAACGGAAAAAAAAGACGTTTTCATGTGGAAAAAAAGTCAGATGCATCAAGACTAAAATGGGTTTTATGTCAACAAACAATGAAATTCAATAAAATGTTTATTTTAAATGTATTTTTGAACGACTAGGATAAATGGAGTTCAAAATGACGGTTACCACAGAGTGAAGGGGACCTCCAGTTGAGCAGCACTCCTCTTGCAGAGCAGGCCGCCGCATAAGCGGACAGAGCAGAGCAGAGGCACTGCTTACCGTCTTCACAGGAGCACACATCATACCGGCAAAACCGCTGGAACGGAGCGGGATTCACCAGAAAATGGCACGGGCTGAACAAGTCTGACATGATCACTGCACATGCCTCTTCTGCGAAACGCACTAAAGGGGCCAGATGAAAATGTTTTGATATTTATTATTTTAATCCGGGGATTTAGTTGATGTGCGGATGATACCTCTTTTGGGATTTGTTGCACATGGAACAGGGTCATGCTTGTGAGTGGATTCACAATCTCCATTGATCCTCCAGGCCTGTCCAAAAGCCTGGGGACTTGCTTCCACCAGCCCAAAACCAGACAGGAAATCATCACCATGGTTCCCATTGTAGTTCCCACAGAGACCGCAGGTCTGCCCAGTCCATCGGGGCCCCAGCTGACAAGGGTTTACAGAATTTAGTATTGTTAGTTTAATTAGTATTCTGACCAAAAACATCCGCGTTCCAACCTTTAGCAGAACCCGACCACGACCATCCCAGTCCAAACGGAGGTCATCACCAAACTCTACTCGAACAGAAGACTGAGACGATCTCCCAATATGCAGAATCCCTAAAAGATTGCATAAATAAAAAATGACACCTACGCCCTTAAAAAAACAAAACAAATAAACAATTACCATTTAAAACAGAATTAGGCTTTGCTCGGGTGTGATCTTAATTTATTTGTTGATCTACAACATTTAAGTACCACAAAAAGCAAGAGCAGAAGAAATCTAACACTTCATCACAGCTCTGCACGGTAAAATTCAATTGGGAATTACAGCTCCCCACCCATGGGCCAAAAATACACACCATGATTCATTGGGGTCTGGATGTCCATACTGTTGACAGACACAACTCCTCCATGCTTCAGCTTTACTGTCAAGTTCTCCAGCGAGGGAAGGCTGAGCGTCACCGAGCGTGTGCACACGGCGTCCTGATCGTCCGCACACTAGGACACACAGCAACCAACTGTAAAACTAATTTCATTAGGACAGTGTTGAAGGTCGACAATTAAACGCGTAAAAACATGAATCACCTGCACATTGTCAATTATGACGGAAAACTCATTATTTGTGCAGTCTTTTGCCAGGAGATACTGACAGTGACCGGTGAAGGTGAAGAATTTGTCGTCGAAGGTCTTGAAGTGAGACTGGCCGACAACTAAGCACTCACCTACACAAATTAAAAAAAGAAGATAGATCACTTGAAACTGGCTGGAGAGAATCTCAACAACAGGCGTGAATGGGGCAGGTTTGGTGAAACTCACCTGGACAGCCTTCATTGGTACATTCCCATGACCCATGGCGGCACACACTGCAGTAGCAAATAAAGCATCTGTGAGGGAGCTCATTTGGGTGCTTTACTGTTTATTTACATACGCATACTTAATCCTTGTTACCATGTATTACAGTCCTGAGAGATGGTAGATCCTGGAGGGAAATGTCTCCCCATGTGCGTGCAAGAACACTGAGATACCTCCACACAGAGATTCCCATCCAAAACCTTTCCGGCTGAAACATATGTACATGTCATGTTTCTGCGGGCATAACACTAACTGAGGGAAGGGATATAAATAGTCGCTCAGAGCTTACTGGGGCATGCACAGCCATCCACGCATTCCTCCTTACAGACTTCCTGTATGTTGAGACTGTGGCAGGTTGTAGAACAGTACTTGGTGCATTCACTGTACTGCATGCCGATAGGACATTTGGGAACTGGAAAAGGACATTTCAAGTTTTACTTTACAACGTTTTTATAGATTTTATTTTTTTAAATTTTATTTAACAAAACTTACAGCACTGGCTCTCCTCCACCCAGCCATGCAGCAGTATCTCATGAGCATGGCAGGTGCGAGCATACTCCAGTAGGAAAGAGCAGGCGCAGTCTTCTGCATTTTTCTGTTCACAGTGGCAGGCCTCTGCCTGACACAGAGACAGGAACGCATCGGGGGAGACCAGGTGGGAGCAGTGGAGGAACACACTGGAGCTCTGCAGCACTCTGCAGATGGACAAGACCTGCACACATTTACACATTTATGCAAAATCAGTATTGGCATGGACTAAAAAAGAAGCATTAAAAGGCATTGTTTTGATAGTAACTAATGGAAAAAATTGCACAATGAATGAAAACCTTGATTGCCAGACACATACACTATATAGGTGCATGTGTCTGGCAGAAACACTTAATATTATACATAATATATGTTTTTGTTAAGGGGAATAAAGTTTCAGTAAAACAACAATAATGGTTACAAAAATACTCACAATGGCACTTCAAATGAATCTGTAGTTTTGGATGACGTTTTACAAAACTGTCCTTGACAAAGAACTAGGCGCACACATTATACCTGTAATCGAAAGGTCATTTCCCAGGAACAGCACGATTTCCATTTAGCTACTTATAATTCCAAACCACAGCGATACTCATGGGAAATTGTGCATTTTTATTCAGTTCCCTTGGTCAATGTTTTGTGAAACCACCTTTACGGTAATGCTTTTGAGTTAGATTTTGCAAGTTGCAACTAAAACTTGATTTGAAAAAAATAACTCAAGGTGAGAAAGGTTGAATGACAAGTGTCTGTGAACAATAAATGTTAAAGTATTGGCACTCATTCCCTGTACTTTTGGGCCATTCTAAGACGAGATTGTTCTTTAAAGTATGACAAAATGGTTAGAATTATTATCTTGGAGAGGGGAAATCTCTGGCCAGTCTAAACTGCTGCCTTTAATGGGTTTTATTTCATTATTGCCGTTTACTTACTTTTGTCCTACTTCCTGTCAGTCATTGCTGGTGCAGAAAAGCGTCCTAACAGCATGAATCAGCCAACACTAAGCTGCAATGTTTCAAGAGTACAGTCTTTTGTTGTTAGTTTTCTAATTGTACTTAGTGGCCATCTGACCAAAGCACATACTCTCAAGCATGTTTTCTGTATCTTTTATTGATACAGCTTGTGATAAATTGCAGTAAGTAACTCTTATTAGGGTACTCTTAACAGTTCAGAAATCTTTCAACACTTTCATAAAAGCCAGAGTTGTGCACAACAAAGTGACGATGTTTGTTCACTTCTATTCTCTCGAAGTTCTCCAAAGAATAGCTGTGCTTATACTGACAGATCTACACACATCTACAGCACATTTACTAACTACGCACTTCAAAAGGTGTTGGTGTGAAAGTATTTACGTAATGTTAAGAAAATAAGGATATTTTAAAGTAATGCACACTACATTTTTATTTGTAAGAAAAAGGGAAGTGTCAAAATGTATGTTTTTTAGTTGAATTATTCTATTTCATTCTGTTGTATTGAACACGGTTCATGATCTTATTTCAAACTCAAATCACTAACCCTAATCCTAACCCCCTATCATTAGCCATTTTCTTTACATTTTAAAGCCAGATTATGATCCATGAAGTGAAATAAACATGAACCATGTTGCAATAGTGGAACTGATTTAGAAAGAACAAATGTTATGTTTATAATCTCATGCCATTTAGTCACATTCTTAGAAATGTTCATGTTATTGGTAATTGTTGTTACCGCTGCAGTCCCTTTTGTGCTGTTACAGGATTGGTTGGGATCCGTGATGTGCTGACAGGTCTGGTCAGCTCCCTTCATGGCCCAGGAGTTTGCAAAATCATAACTGTCCTCTGTTAGAAATCCTGAAAGCGCACAAACATGTTCAGGGGACAGGGGACAAACATGAGAGCTGACAGATTTTCTCCTTAATCTCATCCTACCACAGATGTTATGCTCTCTCTTACCGTGTTATCTTTTCCTGTACTCAGTAGCTACTCTTCCTGTTGCTGAGTTGTTGGTGACTCAAATCATTTCCTAAATTCCATTAAAATTGAACTCTCCTTTGTTCAGCTTCAAAAATGTTACAGCATTTAGGTGACTTTCAGTGTAATAGAATAATATAAAATGTGCTTATTTAATCTGTTTAATTTAAAAAAAGAAACTCATATGATATATATATAGAGATTTGTTACACATGGAATAAAATATTTTAGTAATTTATTTTTGTTAATGTTGCTGTTTTCAGTATGCAGCAAATTTAAATTCAAATCCGGGTTCTCAGAAAATCGAACTGCTGCATAAGACAATATTAATATTATTATTCACATTTAGTGAGTTGCACTTACCTTCCTGAGCGGTATATTCATCAGATGTGATTGCATTAAAGTTGCCGCAGAGGCCGCAGGTGCGATTGGAGTGCAGTTCGGTCATAGTTAGGGCGATGTTGGCCGCATTATCAATGGTGACAGCGAAGCCAAACTCTTCACTCCAAAGCTTATAATACCCAAGCTCTGCACCCACAAACACAGCATGAGATGCATAGGGAAGAGAGAGTCTGTAAGAAGACAGATACATTTGTCATTATCAATGACAGTTCACTTACTTAATGATTTTTGCATTTCATTTTTATCAATTTTATACCTTTTTCCTCCTTGTGAAAGCTGTCCATCCACAGACAGGTGCACCTCAAAGACATCCCCAAGAAACAAGGTAATTCCTGTTCTTTTGCCATTCTGAAAGTCACCTAGGGACCCAGAGCACATTTCTTAAACAGTTTTCTCAATAGATATGCATAAAAAATGCACTGGGTTGAATATTGAAAATGAGGGTCACTTAATAAAAAATTTAAATTCATATACTCTATATTATATTCTTTTTATTACCAACATGACAGTGGCTATTAACTGTTACAACAGAGAATGAATATGGGGTGCTGTAGTAGAAGGGCCATTGGACATAACAGCATCTTAAATGAACTTAATGTTACTTACCCAGCAGTGTGAAGGAGCGATGGTTGCAGTCCCCAGCCAGAAGGTAGCTGCAGTCTCCAGGGAACTCATACATAACCCCATCAAAGGTGTGAACATGATGGCGTCCAAAAAGACTGCATCTTCCAGTTATGCCTGCCACAAAA
Organism: Orestias chungarensis; assembly: GCA_032876305.1. Taxonomy (NCBI): domain Eukaryota; kingdom Metazoa; phylum Chordata; class Actinopteri; order Cyprinodontiformes; family Cyprinodontidae; genus Orestias; species Orestias chungarensis. Next base: position 1,127,648 of record JAVLVB010001174.1, read on the forward strand.
GCTGGACACACCAATATCTGAATGACTGTGAGAAAAACAATGTGTGAGAGTGAATGCACGGTATTTTATATATATAAAAAAACGGGTTAATTGAAATGTGAAACTTGCTAAATATACACACCTGTAAGATGCAGGAGAACAACGGTTCCTGGCAGATTCCTTTTCATGCCCATCTGAAATAAACACAGATATACAACGCTCACAATTATTAGAATAACCACCATCGCTCATTTATGGCTTTAAAAGTTTGATTAAGAAGGCCTTAGTCAGTTCTCCAAACCAGTCCTACCTTCATCATTCCAAATGCAAAAAAGGGAAAAAGAAATATATATTCAGACCTCACATAATCAAGAAATATTGTAAACTCCAAGAACTGCTTCGGCGAGTACACGCGAAGATCTGCAGCTACGGTGGAACCTCTGTTTTATAACACAGATTGTACCTCCGCCCAGGTCTTGAGGGATTTCCCTGAAGGCCAATCCCCCCACTAGGTTATGCCAAGAAGGAATATCATTCTGTCCACAATGTGGTGCCTGCAGACTGACAACATCAAACACAACGGTTGAAGACAATGCCAGGATGTGCTTACTGATCGCCAGGCTGAGTGATTAGTCCACATATACCGTGGCTTTACCAGTGCCAACCCAAACAACTACAGTGAAAAACACTCTCACATGAGATATCTCACACAATAACATTGCCTTGGTGGTGCCCCCATGCGTGGAAAGAGGACTTTGTTGCACCCAAAATCTCACAAACACACATTTAGAACAAGTGCTGATGAACACTCAGATCAAAAACCTGAAGATTGTCTGGAACCGAGAGAAAGAGGGAGAAATAATAACATTAACACCTGTCAAAATGTCTCCGAAATGTTAAAAAAAATCGATTTTTTAATCAATTACTGATAAACCCCCTACTTTATAGGACCAATTATGTGTTAGTATACATTTTATGTAGAATAGAAACTATTATATTTTGTTTAATAGTAAAGAAAATTTTACCAACAACTATTTTTTTTTTTTTTACAATATTTTCAACTATCTTTGTTGTGCCTCGATTCAAGAATCTGCTGTTTATCTGAGAATTAAATCTTAAAGCTTTATAAGCGCTTATTATTGTTCAGAATAATTACTAAGCAGTTCATAACAGGAGTCATTCTTTGTTTGTTTGTTTAAAACATTAAACTATTTAGTGTCTGCTGTTCCATGAGGATATTTAAAGTCATTAGGTGACCACTCTCACATTTGTGTTGTGTTATTTTAGGAACGGGGAAACAAACCTGCAATATAGATGGCTTGCTATAAACAATACATTTATTTTTAAGCACCAAACTAATACCATGATGACACAGTAGACATCATAAACAAATAGAGATTAAAAACTCCGAAAAGCTGTTAAAATGTTAGTATTGAAATTATGTCTTAAAGGAAGACATTTTATGGCATTTGTCTGGGTTGAATAAAAGAGCATTTGGTTGTTTTTGGGTGTAGTTTTCCTGCTTAAAAGTCACCAAACTTTGGCTTTTAGATGTTAATGTAATGTAAATGAGCCATGCAGACAGCACAACCTAAACCTCAAGCCAAGAGGGAAACAGCTTCATTTGCATTGATGTGCAGTGGATTAAAAACATGAACGAGCGTTTATTATTCTGAAAGAATGACGTCATGGCAGTTTTATAATAACAATAATAACAACAAATGCTGCAGCTGATTATTAATATGTTTTCTTTCTCGTCTCTCGCTTAAAAAAAGAAGCTAAAAACAAAAACAGAAATGAAAACGGTTGTAGACGTGAAGCCTGCTGGGGGCGGACCGCTACATGCGCACTGCCAGTCAGCGCCAGCGCGTCGGCGGACTCTGTTGGGGATTCAGACACTTATTTAGAGGGAGCGCTCCTCGTCTCATTTGAACCCATTCTCAAATTATTTCACGTTTTTTTTTTCTGCCGTTTTCCATAGTTAAAAAAAGAACCCCCCCCCCCCCGCAAAACAAACAAACAAACAAACCAACCAACCAACCCCGCCATGGCTGCACTGTCGGGCGGAGAGAAATGCATCAAGTATCTGATGTTCGCTTTCAACCTGGTGTTCTGGGTGAGTGAGAGGCGACGACATGTACGTGCCTGTGTTTGTGGGGGGGGGGGGGGTCGACGTGCACGCGCGTAGTTTTCTGATTGTGAACGTGATATCACCGTAGCCCCCGAATCGTAGAGGAGCGCCGAGCGAGCGCGTCTTATCATCGGGCTGATTCAGAGCACCGAGCGACACAAACGCGTCCTCAGTCTGCCGGTCTGCAGAATAATCCCTGCGGCGCCCGAGTGACCCAGTTCCACAGGGCGATATAGAGTCCTGAGCTTGCACGCGTGACATTTTCATAAACGGCTTGCCATACCTAGAATGCTGATTATGGCGTAAAATGTGCGGTCTTGAAGAAGAAGAAGAAAATGCAAATAGGATGATTGACACTATTTTGATTTATGACTCAAATAATGCAGCCACGTTCTTAAAATGAAAAGCATTTCTGCAAATGCATTTTCCTTTTCAAATGTTACATTTCAAATAGAATTTTTGTAACTGTTTGCTGCGGCATATTTTGAAAAAAATAAATCTCAAAAGTCTTTTTCATTTTAAATTTAATTAAGGGAAAGAACGAGCAGTCTTAAATAAGCATTTCTGAAAATTGCTTTTTCATTTGAATTATGCTAACGATTTGCCTCCATAGTATAGATGGATGCATTCATAGTTCATCCTTCGTTGTGTTTAAGACTGCAGCTGTATCTCTATTGGTTATGATATGGGATATTTTATACAGAGGATGTTTTTGTCCCACGGTGCATTAAAGGGCGTGTCGCGATGTGAAAGTGTGTGATTACAGATGTTCTATTTTGATTTTTTATGGTCGTCTTTAACGTGCGCAGCTATGTATAGAGCTTGGAAAAGCCATTCATTAGAGGGCAGACATGGGATTTCCCACTGTGCCTTATGCGTGCGCATGCGTTCGGTAGAGTAAGCGCGCTTTCTTTGTGTACTTGCAGAGAAAAGCATGTTTCTGTGGGGGAAAAAAGCAACACTTCCTAAAATAAAAAGAATAAAAATGTAATTTAATTTCTGTGAAGTGTTCTTGGTTAACGTGATTTGAAACCGGGCATCCTCATTTAACTGCAGCTGTTCATGCAGGAAGGAACGGAAGATGTAACAAAATGTCTAGGATTTTAAAATATTTTTATTTATTTCTTTTGTGCACTTTTACACATAACTTTCAAGAAAGTTCGGATGTGGAGTTTTTATTTTTTTTATTTTGCCTGCGTGCTGGCTGAGGTTAGGCAATATTAAAGGGGCTTTGGGACACAACCCATCCTCTGTGAGTGACATTATTACATTAAATGAAGAACAACAATCAAAATAGTGGTGACCCTGCTCATGGGTGGATGACCTACAAGAAATATTCATCAATGGCTTATCCAGGAGGTCACGACACCTAAAGCATCTAATTTATTTCAGTTAAGGTCCCTGTTCACTCAAAATGAAATCCTTACCAGGATACAACGGCTTGTTATCACATTTTTTTTTTAAAGACAGTAAGTGGTCTATTTATCGATTAAAACATTGAATTAAGCAAATGTGAGTGAGTTTCTTTACATATATTCAAATAGGTTTGGACAGTTTTTTTACCGTAAGAAAAAAATCTAGTCAGAACCACTTAATGCATTTAATCAAGTTATCTTTCTCTCACATTCCCACAAGGGCAAGCCTTCACTTATCTACAACGTGGAGGCTTGATTGTGCAGCCGCCACTCCTAATTGTGTAATCAGGTGATTTCTATGGAGTTGCGTCTGAAGCAATGCTTTCGTTTTAACACCACGTCGCGATTCTGCTTCCTTCTGGGAGAAAGCGAAAACGTACTGAGAGCGGTGGATTAGTGGATGCTGAATCCCCATGGCTGTTCCTGGGGGGATAAAGTGTTTAAAATATCTGATGTATGTCTTCCACGGCTTGTTTTTGGTAGGTGGACTTTATGTTTCTGTGCTGGAAATCTCGACGAGAAGAATCTTCTGTAAATATATCCCGAATATGTACCATTTGAGACTCAGACTAATTTTACTGGAACTGTAGGGAGACCACAAAAGTAAAGGTAGGAGAACCACGTGGAAGCCTCGCAAAGCTGCGGTTTCCTCAGGGCATAACACCTCGCAAAAGTCAAGCATGAAGTTGTCTGGCTGTGCTTTGGTTCAAGGGTGTGGAGCTTTCGAGTACAATTCACGATATTGTATCTACACAGCTAAACAAATCCAATTTATACAAAACTCACGTAGATGTAGCGTTTATCAGATTCTGATTAATATGAATGCTTTTTTTGTTCTATATGATTCGTACTGAACAGTAAGGTGAAATCAAACGGCATGTGTATGTTTTCAATTTTCATTTTTGTGTAACATTATAAGTACACAATTGGTAAATAACAGGAATCCGCAGGGATTAAGCTGGGGATTAAATTAGCAGTAGTTGGTGTGCGGTGGGTTCATCATGTGCCTTTATTTACCACAGACTTGTAAACAAGGACTGCAGAATGACCCTGAAACCTCAAAGAAACATACAAATAAATCAAAACAGGGGGAGAAAGAGTTGTCGCCGCAGGTTTAGGGAAGCCGCTGACACATGTTGGAGTTTATTGCTAACCGCACCGTGATGTCAGCCAATATTTACGGTGTCACATTCAACCAATGCATCAAACTCTAAAGCTGAGGTAAGCGGGTGGTGTCAATTATGAAGCATTGTGTAAATTGAGGTTTGTTGTGTGTTAGCTCGCAGGCACTGCCGTGATGGCTCTGGGTCTGTGGCTGAAACTGGACTCAAAAACCAAAGGCCTGTTCGAAGGACAAGAATCTCCGTACGTGTTTTACACAGGTAAGGCACACTCATGAAACAACAGGCATGCCTTTCGTTATCATTCAAAGCTGTTACTGTGTGAACAGATGTGTTTACTGTGCGTTACACGATGTGCAGGTGTTTATGTCATGATTGGAGTGGGAGTGCTGATGATGGTGGTGGGCTTCCTGGGATGTTGCGGAGCGATCCAGGAATCACCATGGATGTTGGGGCTGGTTTGTAACACAGTTTTTTTTTTCTCCTTCGTACCTGCCTTTGAGGTTAAATCAAACATCCAGCATACTGGTTAATTTCCCAAGTTGGGTCTTAAATGTGTAATCAAATTTATACACGGTTGTTTATACTGTGGCTAAATCAAATTATTTGGCTTTAGGATCATTTAGAGCTCTATTCGTCATGCTTGGGCAAACGAGAGTTGATAGCTCAATATCCAAATAATTACACATTAATCCAGCATTATCACTTAAATGTCATGTTTAAAAGAGGGAAAACAGGAATTTTTACCTTCCTATTTCAAAAGAGATAACAATAATATGACATTTAAAAATGTTTTTTTTTCTTAAATTTTCAGATACTGGTACAGCCACGGATAAATTTGTATCCATGTAGGTTTTATTTTTATTTTTTTAAGTCATTTTATTCCTGTTTAGAACCTATAGGTTGTGGATTTCCTATTTGAGACATGAGACGTCTCTTTTAATCACTGTTTACCAAACGGTCTCGTGGCCACAAGGGAGTCTGTGGATCTTTCAGTGCTTGCTCCCTCCATCCTGCCCAGTCTGCCCGTAATCTGCTTGCACTAAATCTCCACGGAGGAGGGGCCAACGAAAACTGGGTTTGGCTACACTCCACTGACCTTGCGTTGATGCACATGCGCATAAAACTCCAGTACACAGAAAGTACGCATGCATATCATAAAAGCTGAGTTTAATGTTCTATTTCTCTCTCTGTGCAGTTCTTCTGCTTCCTGCTGATCATATTTGCCATCGAGATAGCAGCTGGAATCTGGGGATTTTCAAACCAGACCAAGGTAAACTAACGACAGTGGATTCTCAAAATGGAGGCCATGACACTTAAATCAAGAATAGGTGCTCCTCTGTATAACAGAATGTTATTGAAAATATAATTTAATTAAGTAAAAAGCTTGAAATAGTGAAACTCACATTTTTGATGTGCCCATAATAGACCCAGTGTAAATATTAATTCAATTATATCAGACCAATGCATAAGAACATCTAGTATAAAAAAAACGGACGTTAATTTAAGGTCCACGCAACAGGAAAACTGCTGACATTGCAGTTCTCCAGCCGTCACTGACTCCCAACCCAAGGAAGACCGGCCACAAACGCAGATTCCTAAAGAAACACCTGGATGCTGTGTCAGCGAACATTGTCTCATTGATTTTATTAGGGGTGAAAGTGTAACAAGTTACTGCAGCTCAAAGGGAAATATATTTTAAAGGCATCATTAAAACATTTTTGTGACATATAGATTTTTTTGCCTTATGATGCCTGTGTTTTCGTTGCAGGTAGTGAATGACATCAGTGCGTTCTACAGACACACGTACGATGAGCACAAGAAGACAGGAGATGAGCGCCTCAAAGAGACTCTGCGTTTGATCCACACCGAGGTGAAACGTGTCCGACGTTGTTGTCACTTCCTTGCTTCTCTGAATGACAGTTATCTGATCCGGTACTAATTTAGAACATTTGACTAAACGTTCTACCTTTCTTAGGAATGAGTGTATCTTAGAGCTGCAGGAGAACTACTGCATCTCTTTAATGTCTTTGGAAAGCATCTGTGAGGCAGTTTTCACCCCTTTTCTTAAATTCGGAAGTGATGGTACAGAAGCTAAAAACAGTCGCATTCCTGTGACTCCCAAGTTTATACAAGCATAATGGGGTATTATTGGAATGTTTCTTTAAAACATATAGTCCGTTTTTGTTCTATTAAACTATGTTCTCTGTGTGTTCGCAGTTGTACTGCTGCGGTCCCCAGGGTATGTCAGAAGAAACAGGCCGCGAACTTTGTCCCCGGGCAGGACCAATTGAAGAGTTACTTGTTAAGGTACAACCATGACCTAAATAACTCCATACACGTGTTATCTCTGTTGTGTCTAACGGGCGTCACCCATGCATTGTCACTATAGCAACAGGTTGTTTACAGGTTTTCTTGCTCTCTCGCTGTTTCTCACTTCTATCAATACATTGCAGGTTGTTAAGCAAAGTGTAAAAAAAGGGAACTGACTAATGCCTATCCATTGCAGAGCTGTCCCGATGCCATCGAAGACATGTTCAATTCCAAGTTACACATTATTGGAGGAACAGGGATCACAGTCGGAGTTGTCATGGTGAGTGTTCAGCTGGGCTACAGTCTTAGTCAAAAATAAAGCAATCAATCAAAAATACTTTATTTATCCCAAAGAGAAATTAAATGTTGTTGAAGTAACTCATTTAAATAAGGAGTTGTTATAGATGGTAATGGCTTGGGCAGGTCTGTTTTACAACTAAGCTGAAGAAGCCTCTGACTGAAGGGACTCGGTTTTTCCTAAAACAGTTTCATGAAGAGGATGTTCAGGGTTGTCCATGATTTTCTTGATTTTCTGTAAAATCCGTCTTTGCGTCCTCATCTAAAGAGATTCCACATTTGTCCCCCAAACAGACCCAGGCTTCTTTAACAGGTTGTTGAGCATTTTTAGGTCCCTTGATCTGATGCTGCTGCCCCAACGGATACAGCAGAGGAAATTAGAGATAACCTATCAGATTTCAATCCCTTGTTATGGAATGGTAGAGTTCTCCAACACACCAGAAGTCAAAAAATCCAAAGTGGTTGTTTGTATTGAAGCATTTATATAACACGTTAAGGAAAAAATAGCTTTTGTTCATTTTAAAGTAATATTTTCTATGAATATGGAAAGTGAAAAAGGCCTTCATCGCTTTGTTTACAGGTGCTTGCTACAGTATTAATAACACTAATAACACAAAAGCACAAGCTCAAATGTATAGTTTTAGGGATGTTTTTTTTTTTTTGGTAGACTATTAGAAAGTGGCATGACATTATCTAGTAAGATGGAAGGGATACGGGTTTTGTTTTACAAATACACCTCTAAAAAGTGAAACCTGTGTTTGGGTTTAGCTGTATTATCTGTTATGTCTCTAAGTAAAGTCAATAGCAACCAAATGCATTTAGAGGCCACCTAGTTAGTGAATACAGAGGGCATGTATGCCTAGGCGTAGTATGGATACAGCTGTTCTATGTAAAAGCCTTACACGTTTATTTAAAACCCCTTATGTACAAACAGCATCATTAGGACCAAGGGTAGGCAAGTTAAGATATAAAAAAAAACACATCAAAAGCTTTACATTTCTCACAGATCACTGTTCTATATATCATCAGACAATGAAAGGAGTATGACACAGCTGAAAAACCTAAGAAAGACATGATCATCCAATTAAAGTAGCAAGCTAGCTGGAAAAAAAAAAAAAAAAACACTTAAATGAGAGAATCCATTGGCAAGCAATTAGCTGTGTAATCCACAACAGCCATATAACAAACATCTGAGAAGTCCCTTTTGGATCTGGTTATAAGTTATGTATGGGACAAATTAAGCATATGTAAAAAAAAAACAGAAAAAAAGCAGATGGTCTACTGAGATGGACCAGTTTGCTCACATGCAAAATACCATACGTGCCAGAAAATGTACACTTACCCTCATCCTTAACAGACCATGCCATCCCACATTGTTATGGTGGGAGATGCTTTTCCTCAACAAGAAACAGTGAAACAGGTTAGAGGTGATGAGAATGCGGGTGGACCAAAAGACTTGAAGGCCAGGACGGAGTCTTCATTTTTCCGCAGGACAGCATATCGGAACCCCGAACATAACATGTGGCTCTTCACACATTCTTGCAATGCGATCTGACAGAACTCCGGTTGTCCTGCAAAGAACGGCAAAAAATATGAATAGTCTGTAGATGTGCAAAATGGTTAGAGACATCCCCCCGAAAGATTTCTAGCAGTTGCTGGATCAATTGAATCAACCGGGGGTAAAAACATTATATGCATGTCACTTGTCAGATTTTGATTTGTAAAAAAAATATTCCTTCATCCAACAATTATATAGTACTTTGCTCTGTATTTTGTAAATACCACTTAAAAAATGCTGAAAGCAGTATCGCAACTTTATGGCTTGTTTGCAAACCAACAGTATTTTTAGTTGTTTCTAAGGATTGCATAGTTAGCATATTGCTAAAATGTATACATTTGGACACCTGTAACACGCACTTTGTATCTCTCCAACAGGTGTTCGGGTTGATCTTTAGCATGCTTCTGTGCTGTGCAATCGGGAAATCTCGGGAAGTAGTGTAACACCCACCCTGGAAGACATTGTTATTGTTGCATGACGTCTTTCTCAGAGTCAACCAACTCTCCACTGCCAACAAATATAAATCACTGCTTGTTTAAAGAAGGAAGCTGACCGAAGCAAGGAAGGTTTGTTATATTTCCGACTGGAAGAACATGAAGCTATGATGCACTGAATATTGGTATATCTGTATTGTTTGTGCGCAAGGTTTTAAGAATTGCGCTGCCGCAGAGTAAAATATGTGCATCTAAACCCTTCGTACTAACTTTTAGGTCTGTGTTTCTTGGATAAAGACTGACTTTTTCGATGCAGTTATCAAGTTTTAGCATTAGGTGAAATTATTTTTCAACAATATAAAGACGTATAAAAAATACTATACAGAGATTCTATTAAATAAAGAATGATATAATTGAATTTAAATAAATGTTACATTTAGCTTACTCTTAACAATGTGGCTCAAAGGGAAAAAGTCAACCTTTTAGCAGTAAACAACAATTTTGGCAGAAATCCGGCTTATTTCTGAGGTATTTTTTTTCTTTTCTTTTTTAGCTAAATGTGACCAAACGCTAACCAGATGCCAAAATAGTTTACCTGATAAGACGGAGCTCATGTCCCAACATATCCCCACCTTCGCTCAGTTTATCAGTAAGTCAGCGATTATCCTAAATGTGATGTTGTCACTCTGCCATTGCATAGAATGGGTTCCATCTGCTTCCGTGCCGGTGTAGTACTGAAATGTGTACATTTGTGGTGATTTGAGGATATCGGCATTTGTGAGCTTTTAACTATCTAAGCGAAACAGCATGTCAGTTGTGTATTGATGATATTGATTTCGATTACAATCACTTGTCCTGTTAATGGAAATGGCAAACTTCACCACAACAGTGCAACACAGCAGTAAACAAAGCAAGAACGATGGCTAGTGGCCAAATGAATGCCAAACTACAAGATGTTAAAGCAAAGTTTGGTGTTACAGTAGCATCTTTTCATTTCCTTTTTTAATTGACCCTTTTTTGGAACGCCTTTAATTTTTTCTCTGTTTTATATTTCTATTTGTAAGATTTTTGATGTTTGGTGTGTATATGTAACATGCAGTTTGAGTATGTGGTTTGTCGTGTACTCTTGATTTGACAGAATTATTTTAGTAATACTCTATGCACTGTTGCAACTATTATATACAAAAAAAAAAGTTGACAAGAGTCAAACACATTAAAGTGGTTAAATTCAACCTGAGAAGTTTGTGATCTTTCCTGGACTTCCATGCACACATACTGTCGAGGAAACAGGCTTTTAACCTGGCCTAAACAGTCTTGCAAAGATCCCATGCTTTTCCGGAATAAGTTTTCCAGAGTTCTTATTATGTGTCCACTGTAACATTTAAAGCAATAAATGTATTTAATGTATTTCTGCAGTACATGTTATTAAAACTTGCTCTCTGCAACAAGAAAAAATGGATCAAAGGAGGACTGAATGAAGTATAGAAACAGACACACAGAAGGAGACAAGAGAGAAAAAAAACATTAGTTAAGAACAAAAGGGAGAGTGGGAGGATGGGCATAAGAAACAAGGACAAATGTGTAAAAGGAGGAAGGACATAACAAGGTAAGGCAGGACACAAGCCACAAAAAAACCACTATAAAAGAAAGTATTGAAGGAATCAGAAAAAAGAAGGTAAGAAAGGGACAAGCATGTAAGAAAGATACATATAGATTTAAAGAAGGACACAAGGAAAATCTTTCCAGACCGCCATAGAAACCTGTTTACTCATATTAACAACAAAAATGTTGCAACTGAATAATGACCTGTCTGTTTATGTGTGCTTGGAGTACAAAAGGGCATTAAGGAGCCAGAAGTGCTGAGGTGTCCTGATCACAACACATTCGGTTTGTTCCGTAGTGTGCAGGGGAAGAAAAACATTCCCATCCCTACTTTTCCCTACTTTTCCCGCTTTGATAGTTATGACAATCAACTGTGACTAATAAGAGATGATAAACAAACAAAACAAAACAAAAAAAAGGCTGCGTTTGTTTGAGTCATTTTGTCTTAATTAGGTTGTGGAAAATGTATCACAAAAACTAAGGCGGCAAACGTATCAAAACAGCTGTAATAGATTGGGCGTCCCTTTAATATCCAGATGACTCACCGTTTCTGGTAGGAAAAGAGGTAAAAACAGCATTTGTGGTCCTCTGATTACAGCAAAAGGAAGCAGACGATGATTTGCTTGTTGAAAGTTGGGTGCTACTTTCTAAAGCGCCACACAGCCATTATAGCAGATAAGGCTGATTGCAAAAAAAGGGAGTCTGTTAGTTATGCCGTGTTTGTATGCTGTTGCAACAGTAAGATGTTATTTTTTCTTCTCTGTGGACAACAAACAGTTTTGCCCAAAGGAATATGGCAAGAAAACAAAGATAAGAGAGAGGCCTTTTGAAGAACAAATAATGACGCAGATAAACATCAGAATTGACCCGTTCCCAAGAGTAAATCGCTTCATTGGAGTGTTGTGAAAGAGATTTCTTATACATTTTTGTTGTTACTGAATGCAGTTTCCAAAAGATTTCATTTATTAATCTGGTTAGGTGGGAAAATACAGCTGACTTCCATGTTAATTATTGAATTAAGTCTTATTTAACACATTTGTTTGGATCATTTTCACTGCCCACAACAAGACTTGATTACTGTCAGACTCAAATAATCATTGAACAGAATCCGCAGAACAACATGTTGTTTGCTAATAGACCTTATATTTAAATAAATCATGTTCCGATTCAGATGGGAAACAAATTCATTTATGTAAATTCCTCTGAAAAGGGTTACACCATTTCTAAGGTTTGAGATTCCAGCAAATCCGATAAACAGTAAATATCTGATGAAGCACACATGAACTAGCCGTGAACTTTCCCAGCAGTCTACCATAAAAAACAAGCTTGAAAACTGAAATCTCAAAAATAATCCATAACGATGTACAACCTACTACAGATTTTGCATACCTCCGTTTAGTCAGTCAGTTTTAGCTATTAAACAATATTAAATCCTTACTAAAATTAGATTAAGATTCTGTGGCAAGACCTTCATCTTCTGTTCTGACTTATAAACAAAAAACAACAACAACAACAAAACAACCTACAGCTATGGAAAATTTTGTTGGTTAGCAAGATTCTTATTTAACATATAGGAATGCTGGTTTGTATAGATCTATTTTTCTTAAGTTAACTGAAAAGAGCATTTTTTTATTTACTCTGGTTACCATATTCTGTACAATCTATTAGATCTATCTATTTACATTCAACGCGTCTCGACAGAGCACAAGCATCGTGGTCTAACAACACATGACACGTAACATTAAGAAAAGCAGACACTGAGAAAAAAATACAAATAAATAGAGTGCAAATGTCCATGAACTGGCTTTTTCCTGAGTGGTGAAATTAAGTGTATTCCTCGTTTCGTCTTAGAGCCGAAACACTTCAGTCTTCGTCTGTGTCTTCTGTGCCCTCAGACAATGCGTTCAGGAGTTTGTGGGACTTTGGATGTAATGCAGTGTTCATCCGTAGAGCCATGTCCATTCTGAGCAGACTTGTAAGACACTGAAGCACAGCCAGTACCAGCTGATACTTACAAGAGACAGATTCAAGGCCAAAGTCCAAACATTTTAAAGTTGCATTAGCCTTTCTACAAGAGTTTAAGCTTAAAGTAGCATCTTCAAGAGGATTTTCAGTCTGAATGAGGTTAGTGCCGAGGGCGTGGGATTGTTTTGAAACCAAGGCCGTGACCCTTGTCTGTGCCTGCAGGAAATGCTTTCGGTTGTGGGAGTAAATCTGCCGTGGTACACTTAACAAGGCATTTGCTAGCAGCTGGGAAACCGGAACCACTGTTGTGTTACGAAGAGCTGAGCAACCGTGGCCGTATTGATGAAGGGCATGGTGCAGCAAAAATTCAAACGTCCCTCCTGCAGATATGACACAACCCGGCTCTATCACACACTTTTGATAGGGATGCCGTCTGCAGGGTGCGTACGAACTTTGAGTGCTTATACCGTCTGCAAGTAAAGACGTGCGTTTATCTGATGTAGAGTTTTCCTTTGAAACTGGGATCTTAGCGTTGTGCATGGGTTCCCATGCCGTCAGCAGCATCCGAAAGGCGTCTTGAAACGCACATGCATGCTGATCAGTTTGTCCTTCACCCGGGGCACAAATCACAAGGCTGCACGGATTCACTCTGAGCCTTTCTTCAGCGTCAGGGAAGTCCAAGTAAACATATCTGTTAAAAAACAATATGCAACTTGTTAACCTGAATGTTTTAGATGTTGTAGATCACAGTCTCTTGCTTCTTTATGCATATCCTTTGTTACATCAAAACCTCAAGTCTTTTGGATTTTAAAGGACAGTCAAACACTTCAAACCTGTACAAGAAGGTGCAGCATAGACTACAAATGAACTTTTGTGATTGCAATCTTAAATGTCAACCAAAAACATATGCAATATATAACATATTGATTGAAAGATGGAATGAAGTAAATCAGGGATAAAACTGAAAAAAATAATAATAATAAGTAAGAGATCATAAAAATACTTGACTTGGGAGGAGGTTAAACCTATAGCGGTACAAATCTCTAAAAATACAACCACAATTACAATGGAATATTGTTAACCAAAGCTTATTCATCTGTTAGATCAGACTTCTCAAAGTCCAGACTCAAATTTAATTTAGAGTCTGAGTCACGACTTCTTGCTGATCAAAGAACAAATGATGTCCAAAAAGGATATGTGCAAAGCTGGTAGAGGCTTTAACTGCAGCAAAAATTGACTTTAAACATTTTGGACTTTAACGCTTGAACACAAATTCTCATAAAGGTTCGGATTCTCACTTTTGAACTGCCCACCAAGTAAACTTTTTCTTCTACATCAGAATGGTGTGTTATGTTGCGTTGATCTGTCAGCTAATTAGCCAAATTGGAGGAAGTTTGAGGTCGAAATGAAAAAAAGGTCAGAGTAGCTTTGCAAGCCAGTCTATTATACTCTTTAGTTAAAATGTAAGCACCTACCTGTGAGACCCAAGGAGTAATGGCTTACAGAAAGTCAGTGTTGCAATGTGCTCTGGATGAATCCTGCGGCAGTCTGATACGGGTGTTACGCCGCTTGAATGCGCAAAGAGAGAGATTTCTTCTTCGCTGACGCACTCCACAAGGCACATCCCTGCTTGTGTTGCGAGAGCCAGGACAGCAGCGGACTGTTTCAGTGCACACAACAGGACAGAAACGCCCAAAGTCTGCAGGGTTGCAAATGTTCTCTCCAGAGACCTTTCTGTCCAAGAACTAAGGCGCACAATGCCGCTCTCCTCTGTCACTCTGCCTCCGCAGCCCAACACAAACACGTCTCCTGTGGTAAGCAATTTTGGCTGCAGGTATCCACTGAAAACCACAGCTTTGACGGGCCCTTTGTTTACTTGGCAGCAAGGGGTGGCGAAGTCTCTATGGATCACCTGTCCCTCGATCAAACGTGAGGAGCTGACAGGGAGGCCTGACACCTGGGTGTGCAGGGCTGCAAAGTTGTTGATCAAAAACCAGATGGAGGATGAGGGTTGGTCGTTCTCTACCTTCCAGTGACTGAGCAGGTCACACATGAGTTTACAGAAAAAGTCACGGTGCACATAACCCAGGCGAGTGTGAAAAAATGTTAACAGAACGGTTTGGAAACTCAGATTATGTTGCGTTTTTGCCGTGGAGCCCTCCAATGAAACGCAGAAGCCATGTGGCAGCACACTCAGTGCAACGAGTTCATCTAACTCACTCATGGCAAATTCTATCAGCCTGTCAGCCAAGTGCCTGGCAGTGGCGGCTTTTGCTACTACTGCAGAGTTATAATGCTGAAACATATGAGGCTCCTTAGCGGCTGTGGCATGAATCAGTCGCACTAACGATGCGAGCAGGAGAACAAAGGTTTTAGATCCATCGCCCGTCATTGTGCTGTGCTTCCAGACGCACTCCACCACCGTCCTAATGAGACAAAAAACAAATGGCCCTCCAGAATAATTAACAAGAAGAAAAAAAAACATTTGAAATGTTAAGTGTTCGTTCTAACCTGGCCAGTGGATGCTCCAGATTTAGCGCAGTCAGGATGCGTTTCCCACTTCGGCTCAACATCACCTGTCCCGTGTCTTTGATGAACAGCACCTGTCCGCCCTCGGGGCCAAAACTGCGAAGGATGACAGACTCCAGGGCAGATGTTGTCTGTAGGACCTGTTCAATGTGGAGACGCTCCAGCGGTACCATCGCAACACCCCAGAATGTGTTACTGAAGAATAAAAAAAGTAGGAAATATTTCAGATATTGAGACGCCGAAGTTTTTATTTCACACATCACACATGTCTTTAGGCAATGGCGTTTCCAAAATACTCATATGTTTTTTAGATTTAGTGTGTCATTGGAGAACAAGAAGAGAAGAAGAAGACGGAAAAAAAAATCTCCTGTGAGGGCACAGCATGGATCATAACAAAGCAGATATATAATGAGTTCAGCTTGGGATAGTTTGAAGGATATGATTTAATTCAAGGATTTGGGGAATCCAGACACTGGAAAGAGTTGAATATCACCTTAGTGGGAAAGAAAGTATTATTTCAAGACAGCGGACACTTTACTTTAAAAAAAAACATGATGTGACAAAAAAAAAACTAACTTTCAATCAGCATAAATATATTTGTCTTAATTAGAATATCATATAATACTGCAGATGTTTTATACCAATAATAAATGAACCTACCCTAATCAATTACATGTTTTTTTTTTCATTTTTATTATGTTAGGTTTGTCATTATTTCAACAAACTTCCAATTAGCAATATGTGCCTTCCAAATTTCCCTGGTGTGTACAAACATCTGATTTATCCTATGCACTCAACTGCATATGTTCAACCCCTTATTAACCCCAACACTGCAAGGCAGGGCTGTCAACAATGTCACCGCCCTGCTGCTCAGAGGTAAACCTGTTCCTTCAAAGATCTGCACCGATTTTAACCCAGAGCACCATTAAATACATGGAACACCTTCTGAAATGGAAAGGATTACAGTAATATCAAACAGAAGGAACTGTTTTGTTGTGTTGCAAGCAATGGTTACAGAACTGGTGTCAAGCTAGTTGGTTTTGTCTTACAATTCAAACTAGATTTCAACTCAACTGTCGACTCAATATCCCGAGAAGTAAATAAAGCACAAGCGAAATCTACTTGGATGTCAACAAAGAAAACACAACTATTTAATTGGCGTTACCTGCTGCCTGGAGAATGATCGACAACTTAAGGCTGTTTGCCTGGAACGATGACCTGACGTCAACGCGGTAGGATTTATTAAGATGGCTCCTCAAATGCGGCTACAGCAGAGCGACCATATTTTATAAAGCCTACAGTAACAAAGCACAAGAACGTATTATTAGGAGGCAATAAAAACAAAACCAACATCAAACTATTACTTCAGTTAAACAGGAAGCCGATGTTGCCTAGAAACACGACTTCTTCTTTGATTAGTTGATTACACCTCAGGTCAATTGCTGCCACCTAGCGTCTTGATTATGGAATTTCACGACTTTACCAAATCCTTTTTTTTGGGGGGGGTTTCTGTACGTTATTAACTAATATAACTCTAGATGTTGCTGCAGGCAACAATATTTCTACCCCCCTTTTTTATGCCCAGAACTAATTCACAACTATTGATGAGGAAGGTTTCATAGTACAGATTGGTGATCAGCTTCTTTTTTTTTTTTTCATTATCTTTTTTATTTATCTGGATTCATTTGTGGATTCAGTTTTGCAGATTCAATCTGATTAGGGTTGAGAGTGCCTTTAAAAAGCAGCTACACAAACTTTAGTGTATTTCATTTGGTTTTGTGGTATTGAGTAATATAAAGCAGGAACTAATAATTTGAAGGGAAATTGTTGCTTTCAAAATATTTAATGAGTCAAATTTTCCCCCTTTACTCTGATAAGCACAAATAAATTAAATTGTATAATCAAATGCCTATATAGGTCACGTAACCATTATACAGACCCACACACTGTAAATACAGTGAAAAAACTGTGTCTGTAGAACCAAGCATCCCAACTCAGGTATAAACATTTGGAGACATTTACAGCAGGTTTTGAAAGCAAAACAATATCCCAAGTGTTTTACATCAGACAATCCACTGACACTCAAGAAAGTGGAGATTATAGCACAACTGCAATCCAAGAAATTTCCTTCGTGCTGAACTGTTGGGTAAGGCAAGATGTGTATTGTAGAAATATCTGTTGGCCAAAGAGCAGTTAGCTGTGCACTCTACGAATCTGACCTGCATGTAAGAACAACAAGGATTTTATTTGTCATAGTTGAGCCTGACTGTTGATTTGCAGCGCTTTATATATATATAACTTATGCGTGTTTAAAGCTCTGTATAGTTGACATTGACTTTGAAAATTGCAAATGTGAAAGAAAAAATGCTTTAGTTGCAGCGTCATTTAGCTGGGATACTTTTCTTTAACAGGAACAGCAAAGCCGGTCATACATGAAAAGAAATAGCAAACGATAAATGAAGGGTAATCTGGAAATGAAACTCATCAAAGACTTAGAAAAACCTCAAACCAAGTCAGACAGTTACCATCCAGAAGAAAAACAATCCCAATTATACACCCAGAACTAAAATTGGTGGGAAACCTTGAAAAATAATGTTTATAGTTGGTGTTTATACAATTTAATTAAGCTCAGACATTTTTTTTCAAAGGAGAATGGACTAATTTCTTCGTATTAGTTATACAAACCTGTTAGTGATGTAACCTAAAGAGGCTAGCAGATGAAAAAAAGAAAAAACATCTATCCATTTTCTGTACACTATTGGGGACGGGTGGGTCTGCTGGCACCTATCTCCAGCTTACAACGGGCGAGAGGCAGGGGTACACCCTGGACAGTCCATCGCAGGGCAAAACAGAGATATACAGGAGAAACAACCAGTCATACACACACTTACACCTAAGGACAATTTAGAGTGCCCAATCAGCCTAACAGTCATGTTTTTGGAATGTGGGAGAAAGCCAAAGTACCCGGAGAAAACCCACACATGCACAAGGAGAACATGCAAACTCCTTGCAGAAAGACCCTAGACCCAAGGTGGAATTGAACCCAGAGCCTTCTTGCTGCATCGCAACAGTGCTACCCACTGCGCCTCTGTGAGAGGTACTGATTACATGTGGATGCCATACTTTTTGAGTCATTTAATGAGAAATGTCGACTATATTTCATATTTTCCATCACCATTACTATTATAGACCACTTTTAAGTCTATTATATAAACCAAACCACACAACGTTTTACTTGAAAGGGAAAGAGAGGTGTAATGGATAGAAACACTATTTATTAAACCAGGATACATTAACAATCACAACATACTAACTAATTCCAAAAGCCAAATTTGTGATCTTGCAATTAATTGCTTTCCTTACAAAATTTGAAATTTACAATGTAAACTTTTTACACAAAAGGACTTTTATAATTCCATTCAGAAATTAAGAAATTGTCCTAATTTGGATGTTTTACAAAAAAAAAATAGATACAAAGAGTGTATGATTTTGTACCGGGTTGTTCCATATGTTTTATCTCACTCTGACCCGTGTCCTCCCCATATATGCATCTTCTATACGGTAACTCTGAAACATCAAGGTGAACTAGACAGCGCAGGAACCTGATCGCCGTGTTACTAGAGAAACCATATCCTAAGCTTCTAAATCAGGCAACACCGTCTATGCATAGACTATATGAGACAGTTCTGTTGGTTCTGTCAGATGTACACTCACACACACATACACACACAACTGTCCCCCCTGAATGTAAATTTACTCAACCGCTGAACTCTCAGTATGCTAACGAGCTTTAAAAAGCACTGTCACTACATTAATAAATATGCATTAGAGGCCCGATGAGGGTGACCTGTAGGGATGGGACAAGAGGTCTCCAGAGGAGGGGCATCAGCAATGAAGACAGCAGGTCTCACGAGACCTGATTGGACAGAAAAAGAACACATTCACCACAATAGAAAACCCACCATCTCCGACACTCACACATATACAAATAAACACACACACTCAGCCCTATCTTGCCCCACCCTCGATGCCGTTGCTTCTTGATCCAGCTTCACACACCTGCTCTGTTTGGCTTAATGTCTGAAGACTGGTGAAATGTAAAAGCTGCAGGGCGGCGAACCAAGCCACACAAAATTACTTTTCTTTTTGCTTCTCTGGTTCTTTTTTGAAGAAAGAGACAAAGATCTACTGGAGTGTTTGGGCATCTTTTACTACAGGTAAGCACTACATTTGGTCACTATGTCATTAGAAATTTCATTTTTAAAGTGTTCTGTTAACTGGGGAAAAACTTTAAAGATGTACGATAAATGAAAACCATATTAATCAGACCTAAGGACGACTCCACATAAAATAAGAATGACTTTAACATGCTGATAATAGTTAAAAGCAAAAATGAAAAAAAGCTGGAAATGCATTAGTTCAGATATATAGTATATTACATTATTCACCAAAAATAAAGACGTGCATTTAATTCAGGTATGTCAAAGATTTTATTTAAAATGTTGTTTAACTGATTTCATTTCATTAGAAAATAACCAGAATTTATATTTTAAATTCAATCATTTCCTTTAAAAACAGCAGTTTGCCATTGCAAAAAAAAAAATTCATTATTTATGACTCAGATGTCAGCGGCTTTATCATTGGTAGTTACTGCTTTAAATCTCTATAAACCCTTAAAAGTGAGATCAGTTTCTGCAAGGATGTGCTGATTCAGCTCCAGATACTTAATACCTGTGATATGTGCAGAATTGAAAAATAACAACCCAAAAAATGTCCTGTGCTCAGGAGTCAAATTTTGGCATCGCTCGTTGTGCTAACCTTGGCACATGATCCTGACCTCTGGCAGCCAAACATGAAACAGTGGAGAGCCACACGTGGTGCTTCACACACTCCTCAACCTCCCCCAGTCCGCGGTCCGCTCCCCATTATCTGCATTTCAGCAGCTTTGGCAAAGACAACAGCTTTCATATCCTGCGTTCAAGTGTTTTTTGCGAACGCAGCAGAACCACGAGAAGTTATTTGACACTGCCGTACATACAACATTCATAAGGACATTATTGCATTAAATATTTGATCAACAGACTCTAAGGAAACTTCACATGGTCTACACTGAGGAGTTCTTCAAATTACATTAAATAACACTTTATGAGATTGACAGCTGTGGCAGTTTATACTGTGTTTGCTCTGTTTGTGTATTTTGTCCTATAACTAAATCCCAGATCTGCGACTACGACCGATAATGAACCGTCGAGCTGCACCGAGTACCTTGTTCAGCCCAACTAAGATCCCAAATGCAGCGACTACTCCAGGCCTAAACCAGACCGGAAACCTCAATGCAAACAGATTCATAAATGAACTACGAAGCATCCACAGTAAGTTGGATACAGAATGAATTTCTCATCTCATCTTATCATATTACAAAACTATCGTTGTATCTCAGCACCTGTAAAAGAAAAGTCTATTGATTAACCCCTAGTTTGTTACATATTACTTTTACTTCTTAAATACAAGATTTTGGAGAAAGGGGATCCCTGGATTAAGCAACTGTTTTGGTTCCCTATTATCAGGGACACACCCTGATAGTAAATGGGAAGATAGTGGGTGTAGCAAACCGAAAACTAGTAGCCAGAAGAGAATTTAGAAAGATTAGAGATCCAGCTGTATTTTTAAGGAAGATGGGAGGCAGAGCAGGGAAGGAGTGATAGAAATATAAAAGTGGAAGCTTATACAGAAAGTAATAAGGAAATATACAAAGATGTAATTAACTGAAATAAGTACTCTCCCACCCTATAATATAAAAAAATACATATATGACTGTCTGTCTGGGGGGGACTAGCTTTTTTTTTTGTATTTATGCATACAATGTACTGGTGATATGCAAGTATGTTTGTTCATTATTAGGTTTACTCCTTGTGATTCTATACGAGACCGGAATCCCTACAAGAAAAAAAATGACTCCAGTTGTTACTATGCCTTTGCAAGGCTTTTAAATGATAATGTTAGCTTTCGGTGTTTGCTACGGCCAAAAAAATTGAGGAAGTCCAGGGAAGTCTGAGGGTGCAAAGGCAAACACTGGAATCCCCCGTTTTCATGTGCGTGACCTTCAAGGCTGCACAGCGTGAGACAACATTATGCAACCATGATCAATACAGACATTTGAGACAAGGAGTACCTTGGAGACCTATTATCAATTAATAGTGTTCAGTGCTTCCTGCATAAATGCCATCTGTGTTATATAAATACAGTGCAATAGATAAATAGTGCTTTAAAGCATTCTAAAGTTTTTGTGGTGCAGAAAGATGGAGGAAACATGTCATGTTGTCTGATAAATCCACTTTTCGCCCCAATTTTCCTAGCTTTGAATACTTTGAATACTATTTTAATTTGATGTTTTACTAAGACAGGACAAAACCGTGTTTTGCAGAACAGCATGCCGTAAGATTCTGGATGAAAATAAAAATTACGAAACATAAATTTAAAACATTACCCATGTAAAACTCCAGCAAATCAGAAAATGGCGCTTGTTAAACTCAACAAAGAAAAGATTCAAACTGATTTATGAGTGTTGCGAAAATATTTATTGTCCCTAAAAGATCCAAGAAAGCATTTTTTAAAACCACTTTAATACAATTTATTGTAATAAAGTGAAAGTTAATCAGTGTGTCAATGAAAGTTTAACTAGGAATCCTAGACTTTGGTTTTTGTTGATGTATAAAATGATGTTGTCGAAAGGCTAGTTTGTCTTTGTCATTCTTCAAAATGGAAAAGACAAGACAACCAGCTTTTCGAGTAAGGCTGACGTGTGATCATCTCTATAAGTAAGGAAAAGAGTCAAGAATCAAGAATCAGTTTATTTATATAGCGCCAATTTACAACAAATATCGCCTTAAGGCACTTTACAAGAAAATCAATTAAAAACAAAGATACATCATTACAGATCAGTTTGAAAAAGTCTCCAATCTAAGGAACCCCAGCAGATTCATGGAGTCATTGACTTGCAGAATTCACTCCTCAGGAATCAGCAGACCAAAACAATGGCTTGTGTTGTCGTTGACTTTACAGCAATCCCTCATACTGAGCATGCATGTTGTGACAGTGGAGAGGAAAAACTGCCCTTTAACAGGAAGAAACCTCCAACAGAACCTGGCTCAGTACAAGCAGAAAAGGAAACATAAAAGTGTGAACTATAATAAAAGGGCTGTTTGTTTTTTTTTGTTGTTTTTTTTTTGAGTGCTTTATTGAAGAAATTGAGAAACTAATAAGATGAAACATTACCAAAACTGAACCGAAGGCATAAGGATCATTATTCTCTCCTGTGCACTCTACATTTGTGATTTCACAGAACCATCTTGGGCTACAGCTGCCCTCTGCGTTGTCAGTTTGTGCATGGTGCTGTCATTCATTCTTTGCATCTGGAAAAAATGCTTCATAAAGAAGGACAAGGACAAAGAAAAGGACAAGAAAAAGGATAAAGGGAAGAGCAAGGCAAGTTTTGACACTGAAATGGATGGGGGTTACAATGAGGTAAGCTAACGCACACCAAACACATTCGCAGACATAGTCACCTCGCACAGACACATTGTCCTTGTAATGTATCACAGTCCTGACGTCTGGGTCACGCAGGACGGGCAAAATTGTCAGTGCACTTTAAGACTAATGGACATGCTGCTCATTGCTCATGTGAAATTTAAAGTTAAGACAAGGTGATAAAAGTTGTTTTGAAGCCGTTGGGTTTTGTGTTCTATTGTATTATTGTATACATTCAATTCAATGATATCACAAACGACGCAAATGTATATCAATGTTCAGCATTTGATTTGGATTCTTGCCTATCTGCAGCCAATAAAAGATGAAACGGACAAAGAAACAAAGCTTTCAAAACACGAGCCCAAGGAGGAGGAGAAGCTCGGCCGACTTCACTTCACACTAGACTATAACTTCACGGAAAATACTGTGAGTTCCTGCAGCTGCCCAGCATGTTTTAAAACCCGTGCGCCAACTTTTGTGCTGTCTACTTCTTCATTCTGTTGCCGTCCTCTGTCTTTGCGCTTCAGCTGGTGGTCGGCATCCTGGAGGCTTCAGAGCTTCCTGCTATGGACGTCGGAGGCAGTTCTGACCCGTATGTTAAACTTTACCTCCTCCCAGACAAGAAAAAAAAGTTTGAAACCAAAGTCCACAGGAAGACTCTGGAGCCCAGCTTTAACGAGACCTTTAAATTTAAGGTAAACCTAATCATAGAGTAAACGACAAACAATTTTGATTGGTTTGTACGTTCAGCACTGTTTATGTTTTTTTTTTTGTCAAGCTTAATGTTTCAGATTGCTTAACAAATAGCAAAATTGGTCATGTACTGCCTTAGAAAATACAAAACGGACCTTTTAAATTAGGGTTTTATTAGCTATCCAAACCAACCTGACCTTGTGTGAAAAGTTGTGTCCCTCTTGAGGGATCAAGCTTTTTTTAATGCATTAGTAATGACTCTTACATAGAGTTAGGTGTAGGATTGGGGATGGGGATGGGGATTGGGTGTCAGGGACAGGATTAGGCCGCTCTTCTTCAGCGAATTATCTTAATTCAGTACCATTTGATGGAGTTTCAGCCTGAACAGGTATTTGATGCCAGACCATCCGAATTGGATCCAAGTGGAGGATTTGACTGGACCACTCAAAAACCTACAGCCTGTTAAAAAAAAAAAATCTAAGTTACTTAGAGGTGGATGTACAACAACTTATTCAGGTTGTGAAATACCAAAGAACCCACAAGCCATCATAAAAAGACGACAATGTTTGTGGTTTGTTTATTAAACAGAACCCACAGTTTCCACTTTTTTGTCTTGTCAGTCCACTGATGTTTTGTCAAAAGACATCATCAACATATATTTTTATTTTAAAGTATGACATGAAGCGTTGTTGGTTTTTTTGTGTGTTTTTTTTACATGATCATGGTTAATTATTCTGCTGTGGATCGATCCCATTATCCCAATTATTATGCATTATTTTTCTTATGTTTTGATAATGAACATTGAGCTTAGCTGACCCTGTTGAGCCCTGGAAAGCTTTAGGTGTTGTTTGGTTTGATTTGTGAGCTCCTGGTTAAGTTGCCAGAGATCTCTTTGAATACTTTTGGTAGAAAAGGCTTTCAGGAAGCTGCTTACAGCCTTAGAAATGCCTTTGAACCCCTTCCCAGCCAAAGGAATGTTTAACTATAGTTTATGTTTCTAACAAATGTGGTTAATACCGGTTAATTAATTATTTAACAAGTGCTACAATAACTTTGTTCTTTGAACATATGACCAGGTTTGGTGGAAATTTAGTATGAATGAAAATAAATATCCCTGGTATTATTCAGGTTATCTTTCGCAGACATTAACATTTGTTAAGTGATCCAAAACATATCTACGCAAAAAAAACAAAAAGCTAAAAAAGCTAAAAAAGCTTTCCACACGACTGTATCTGTGAGTGTTTCTTGTTCTATAAAGATTCCATACACCGACCTGGGCGGGAAGACGCTTGTGATGACCGTGTATGACTTTGACCGGTTCTCGAAGCACGACGCAATCGGGGCCATCAAGATACCAGTGAGCAGTGTGGATTTCAGCCAATCTCTGCAGGAGTGGCGAAATCTGCAGAAGGCTGAGAAGGAAGAGCTGGTAGGATATGTTCAAGGACATGGAGAAACGAGTTAAAATGATGCATGAATGAAAGATTTTGAAACCCTGTGTCATTATAAATGTTGTCTGTTATTTATAATCAAAGAAAACGTGCTGCTATTTAAAACACTTGGAAATCCAGTGACTGTGAAGCAAGTCCCTGAAAGCTTTATTTCAACATACCATGACTCTGTATTAGACAGTCTTCCAACTTTATCTTCATGTTTGTTCATTAGAGTGAACGGCTTGGGGACATATGTTTGTCCTTGAGGTTTGTACCAACTGCAGGGAAACTGACTGTGGTTGTCTTGGAGGCCAAGAACCTAAAAAAAATGGATGTGGGTGGATTATCAGGTAAGTCTGACTGTTAATCCCAAGGATGTGGAGTTCATAGATAGTTTGCATTTCAGAAAAATATACAGTACTTCCCGAATTTAATCTAGCTCCTATGTCAACAATGTAATAAAGGAGTTACTACACTGTTGGTTTGTTTTCAAGATGGCTAATTTAAATAAAACTAAATCA
Organism: Orestias chungarensis; assembly: GCA_032876305.1. Taxonomy (NCBI): domain Eukaryota; kingdom Metazoa; phylum Chordata; class Actinopteri; order Cyprinodontiformes; family Cyprinodontidae; genus Orestias; species Orestias chungarensis. The sequence goes on from JAVLVB010001174.1 coordinate 1,153,166, forward strand.
ATAGAATAAAAAAAAGGATGAGCTATTAATTACAAATTATTTGAAATGCAATTTATGCTTTAGAAACTTTACAAAGAATAGGAGTTTCAGTAGTTGGTTATTAATGAAGAGCTTGCTTAAGAAAAATTTGGTTAAATTTAGAAACACGTGTTTAAAATAAAAAACAGGCCACAAAGAAATTAAATTCAATCTTAAAAAAAAGAATATTTATAGTCAAAATAATCAGTGGACAAATAAAGTAAACAAAAACTTAAGTTGCTGTATTGCAAAATAACAAAAAAACAAAACTTAATCTGAACATAGAACCATGTAAAAGTCTCTTATTATCTATGTGAAGTCATCTTAGATCCCTGGCCCGATACTGCTTTGAAGTGTAAAGTAGCCGATGTGGGTCATTTCAATTCATTTGGACCGTAAATACGAAATCACCACAGCTAATGTTGCTTTTCGATGATAGAGTTACAGAACGGGTGCCAAGCTTTCGGTCCGCTGCTTTAACATAAAACACCTCTGTTCTCTCTCAGACCCATACGTGAAGATCCACTTAATGCAAAATGGCAAACGGCTGAAGAAAAAGAAAACTACCATAAAGAAAAACACTTTGAACCCGTACTACAATGAGTCATTCAGCTTCGAAGTACCATCTGAACAAATAGAGGTACGAAAAAAATTGGTAGGCCTACTTTGGGATACATAGACATGAGTGCAACCATCTTTAATTTGTCTTTTGTGTGTTTTTGCTTTGCAGAAGGTGCAAATAGCGGTAACTGTACTGGACTATGACAAAATTGGGAAGAACGATGCCATCGGGAAGTTACTGCTGGGCGGCAACAGCACTGGGACTGAGCTATGCCACTGGTCTGACATGCTGGCCAACCCACGGCGCCCAATTGCCCAGTGGCACAGCCTTAAATCAGAGGAAGAAGTCAACCCGTTAATTTTCCATAAGAAATAAACCAATGTGCAAGGAAGTTAAACCTTTACCTTAAACTTATTTAGTCCATTCTTTATTTCATTTCCCCAATATAACTGTTTAACTATATTAACCATGTAAATATTTTTGATTAACGATTCATGTTGAAATATTAGTACGTGTAAGCATTCCACAAAGTCATTTCTTTGTGTGTCATCTTCAGGATTATTTTAAAACACATTATGTAAGGTGCAATAAAATCAAAAACATGTAATGTAATGTTACATCTGTTCTGTACGTTGGCCCTGTGAACACCGCACTAACAAACAAGATTGTACCAGTAGGGGGAGACAAAACGCTTCAATTAATGCTTAGTGGGTTTTTTGTTTGTTTTTTGTTGTTGTTGTTTTTCTTTGTTTTTCTGCTCTTAAAAATAACAGAGCTAATAATTTACATCTATAAACTTTTATGTATTTTTGTAAATTTTAATGTTGAAAATTCCAAATACTAAACTTTTTATGCACTACAGGTCTAGAATATAGTTTATGATAAACTGAAATGGAGAGTTACATATAAATGAGTCCATTATAGTTTACATATTAAACATTCACACAGAACCTATATAGGCATAAACCTCATATTATTCTAAAGTCAGTGATTCCATATGATGTGTATCAATGCACATAGTATATATTTACAGCTACATATATAGTGTTTTTTTATTATAACCAACAGGAAAAAAAAGTAAAACGTTTTTACAAAAAACATCCCAACACAAAAGGAGGAGTTAAAAAGTAAGCATTAGAACCTCTTCAAGACATTTTGAAAGACTGCTGATTCATTAATTACAATTGGCTAAATCAGTTTTTAACAACCAGCATACCTGCAAAAACCTGGTAAAGATAAAACCCAAACAGTTTTTAAATATGTGCTTATTTCTTAATGCAAGATCGAAAACTTTATGTCTTTGCACCATATAAAGTGCATAAAAACTGTGAAACATATAGATCATTTAATCTTAATCTTCATCCGTCAGAAAAAGGTTACAAAAAAACAGTTGTGGCCTAAATTTGCTTTAATCTTTATTGCCACTATTAAAGCAACCTTGTCTCACTTAACACCATAATATAATATATTGGGAGGCAGAGCTGTGGACTCAGACTGGGGGGGGTGTTGGTGTAACAGTGATCTCTCTGCAGGCTCACCTGCCCACACAGGTGTGGACAAACCGCTCGTCATCTTCTTCAGGAGGGGCTTTTGCCTCATGCAGGTGGTTTTTACAGGTTCAACCAGGCTTCCTCCTGTTCCCCTCCAGCAGACATCCTAAAGCCTTTCCTCGGGACAGCTGAGATGCCCCGTTGACGTTTTGCTGGGACTTCCTTTTCGGACTCTGAGATGAACGTGAAGTGGACAGTGAAACGATTTGTTCTTCTGTTGTTTTTAGTCTCCCAATTGCTGTTACTGGAGGGTAGGTCTGATTTTTTGTTGATAGATCAAATGCCACCAACCAGCATTTAACGCAGTCTTTTTTAGTCCATTCTAGATTTTTTTTAAATGTAATGTTATGTCAGGACATCTTTTAGTAATTAAAACGTGTTATTATATCTCCTCCCACCTAAACATGCAAGCATCCCAGTTATAAATATCTTATTACTACTTATGACATAAAAAAACTTAATCTCCTACATTTTTCATTGTATTGTTAATCCTCATAAAGGCTACAGTTAAATTCAAGGTTTTCCTGCTTCTGGCAAAGTGAGATTTAAAACTATTTTCATTCCACGAAGAAGTGTAATGCTGAAAGGTAATGACACAGACATTTAAAAAAACACAAAATACCACAAAACATGTATTAATTTTGTAGTTTTGGGTGCGTTTTAACAATAAATAGCATCTGAAAAATATTTACACAATTATAATGAAAAAATATTACAACAATCTTTTTTTTTTATAATTATGGACGAGCTTCTCCAATGTCTCACTTTGATTTTTTGTTGGTTTATTTTTTTGTTTCAAGTCTATGAGGCTTGCAGGCCTCCTTGCCATCGCAGTAATTTCTAGCTCTCTCTGTTAGATTCAATCAGAGTAGTGGGTGGGGCAACTCCAATATGTTTACATTAATTTCTATAAGAAGGAATGTTTTGTTTTTGATATTAAAATTTTAGTTTAGATCTAACTTTGACAAAGGTAGCTATAATTCTGGCCTCAGCTGTAATCTTTTAACTGTAAACCTCAAACCTGATTTGTCCTGAACACGTCGACCCACTCGTAGGTGAAAACAAGCTTGAATTCTAAAAAATGCTGTGCCCTTTTGTTTAGGAGGTAAGAGCCGACTATCAGTGGCAGAGGGGAGATCACAAAGGTAAATGAAGGACAGAAATGCTTTTTAATGATTTCTTCACAAACTATTCCAATCCACAGTCAATGGATGGCCGTAAAAAATGCATGCTTTCAACATAGACAATGTCTGTGACAGAAACTGATTGAATGTGCTTTTTTTTTCATGTGCAAGGCTTTAGTGAAAAGCAGTTTCAAGTGGTGTAAAGTGCACTTAAGTCTCCCCTCTGACTGTTTCTTCCCTCTAATGTGCATGTTTGTGTGCGCACAGGAGGGCTAATGCACTTCGAAGGAAACGGGATCTCCTTGGGGAGGAGGTTTGTACACTACACCTAAGAGAACCAGAGGAGGTCAGGGCACCCTCATGCGCATAACACCTCATTCGCCTCAAAGCCGTCTTTGTAACCAATGAGACACATTCACTAACACACACACACATTTTGACCACTCAGTCTGATGCGACTTTTAACTTATAGCTGCAGGTACACTGGTGAAATAGTGAGGCTGTTATATATTGAAAAGTATTGCAGGACCTTGTCTTAGAGTTGTTTTTATTTTCTTTTGTTTTAATTATTAAGACATATAGGCCATTGCTGTCAGAAAGTACACTGTCACGCAGCATTTTGCACAACTACACAGCCAGGGATGAATCTTCGGGTAAATATGATCGCCCTTGAAATCACTTTACGTTTACAAAATATAAATAATGAAGAAAAATGACTTGAATTTGTATTTCGGCCTCAGAGTATTGTGGCTGCCTTAATGGAGGTTGGTGTCAGGAGGATGGTGCTTGTGACTGTTCTCAGTTTCAGGCATTCGGAGAGCGCTGCCAGATCAGTAAGTCATTTACTAGCATCTCCATGTATTCATGCCATTCTTTTGTGTCAGCTCATTCATGCAAGTAATAAGTGTGATCTCTGTCATGCAAGTAATAAACCTAACAGATTCAGATGTTATGAGTGCCACAATGAGACTCCCTGGTTATTTAATTAACGTTAATAACAAAAACACCTGAAGGTCTGTTCTGTGTATTATCAAAAGTAATAAACCTAACCACGCTTCAATCACAACCAATTAGAAAGATATATGCACTCAGATATTAGTATTATTTATGGAGCTGTTCATAATCAGGATGAAGGTGAACAGAAAAATGGAAAACGTACAATATTTTTCAACACTTTTATTTTTAATTGTTTAAGCACTTTTTTTTAATTTTCAAAATAGTTTTTTAAAATCTAATGACTTACCAAATATTAACCAATAACTTTTACATTCAGACATCTGAGTAATGTTAAACACATTATTAAAAAAAAGTGATTCTCTCCTGACCTATGAGGAAATCTAGATAAGTGACAAAATCTTATTTTAAACATCGTAAAAGTTTAATTTAATTTAATTTATCAAGCTTTTAAGTAGATAACATGCATTGGATACTTTTCTGATGGAGACATCAATGCCTGCATGAAATGCCACTGATTGATAAAATTACAGGATGCGGTCCATTGTAACCGCCATCCATGCTCTCAGATTTTGGGAAGGGTCTCAAGCAACGGCTTGGCAAAGAAAACCATGGGGATTTTCCAGTAACAAAGGGCTTTTACAACATTCAGGTATTCATTTTCAACTGATAGGTTTAATTAAATACAAAATGATGAAAGACATGAAGATGAAAACCAAGATCAGATGATACGTTTGTCCTCTCAGTTTAGTAAAAAAAGACAAAAAACAACAACAACCTTCCCTTCATAAAAACAACTTCTACATTAATTAAACCGTTTTTTCACTGCTAGTACCTAATCAGGGCCAGGATAGAGACGGGATCTGCAGGTCGTGGGGTCAGCACCACTTTGAAACATTTGACGGGATCTACTTCTACTTCCCTGGAACCTGTTCTTATATTCTGGCTCAGGACTGCCACTCAGCTACACCAGAATACACAGTGTGGGTAAGACAAACCATCAGCATTATTCAACATCGTATCATTGTAATGCGACTATTCATTTAAAATGTTATGGGTCAAATAAGATAGCTATGCTAAATCAATGAGCTAAACTAGAAATAAACATACATACTATGCAATATTCTTCGGGTTTTGCACTTTTTTGGCTAATTTGTTATCACAATTTGTAGAATACAAGCAAAAATTAATAACTTTTACTACACCCTCCCAATATATTTAAATTCTTGACCCAGGCCGACTGTTTTTAACAATTGTCAGCTGACTACAAAAACACTGAAAAGTCAATTTATGCTTTTGCTTTGGTTTTAAAACCAAAACCTACTTATGGATTCATGGTACACAGAATTATATCTGTGAACAATTTATTCCAGAAAGTTTAATCGCAAAAACAGCAGTTTAGTAGGGTAGTTCAATATATGAAGGAGAGTATCCAAACAGAAGGTCATTGCTAAAGACGTTGGTTGTTGACAGAGTACTTTATCCCGCTGGATTAAATTAAAGTTCTGTGGAAGAAAAAACTTGGAGCATAAAGAGGGACACAAGCAATTAGAGGTCAATTGTGAAGATAAATCCATTCAAGAGTTCAGGGGGAAAAAAAACATTCGTGGGCTGTGGCTGGTCGATGCCTCAAGAGTCACCACACACATACGTGCCAGGTGATGGGCTGCAGCTCTCTCATTATTTTAGTTAAGGTTGTTCTGAACCAGAAACCGCATCAGAAATTCTTCTTTGAGTTGACAGCAATTTTGTTATTTTGTTTTGAAATCAAGATTCCAGAATCTGGATGAGTAGTGGAGAGGCAGTTAATCCACATTGATGATTTGGGGAGACAAATAATTGGTTATGCCATGTCAAAAGTCAGAACAGCGATCCAACAGGCAATGCTTTATGGGAATGCTGATGACATTTTATGGCAGTATTGGTTAATATTATACTAACATGAGGTTTACTGACCATGCTATCAACGCTATACTAAGGAAACTGTATCAATGCTGTGAAAATAATATCTCTAATCTGTCCCAATTGTGTTTCCTGACCCTCAAGCCACACTACCCTGTTTTAAACTAATGGCTGATTGACTGGCTTTTGCTTAACAGCAATCGTCCGAATCAGGTGTTAAAGCAAGTAAACATCTAAACCATTCAAAATCAAAACGTAGATAGGAGACACCAGACTAGAAAGTGCATATGATCTAAAGGCGGTCAATAATTCAATCTACACTTTTTCATTAGCTAAGAAAGAGCAACATACTTATGGTTTCAATGCCTCTCCGCATTAATCCATTTTTAGTTCTTATGCAGTTCAGTACATGGACATATTTTGAAAAGACCAAAATTTCTGTTTTATCATGAAAGCAAAAACAAATAATCTGTCATACGTAATTATATAAATCTAATATAAGTTTTTTCTCTTTATTTATCCTTTGTTTGTCTTGCCTTCTTAGATTCACAACAGCAGAGCATGCGAGGGAACTGTGTACTCATGTCCGAGAGCCCTCAGTTTGTTCTTCCCAAATGAGGAGGAGATCCATATCTCTGGATATCAGGTCCACCAGGGAGGTCGCAGGTGTGAGGGGAAAAAAACCAACCTAATAATGCCGAACATTAAATGGCAGAACCATCAACATTTCCCGCAGCGTGACATTATCATTTGTGACTCTCTCATTTTGTCTGTGTCTGTGAAATGTCAGGCTAAGTTTGCCTCAGACTGTAGGCGGGGTGTTTATCGAGCGACTGGCTGATTACCTTCTTGTGAAGAGTGTGTTTGGCTTCTCTTTGGCCTGGGATGGTGGCTCGGGCGTTTACCTCAAAATGAGCGAGGAGCACCAGGGAACCCCATGTGGCCTGTGTGGAAACTTCAACAACATCGCTGGCGATGACCTCACCACTGCTCGCGGTAGGACCAGCCAAACTGGGCTCTCATCGTTTTTTTTTTCCATCACTCAACACCCACTCATGGCAATTACTGCTATTAAACTCTCAGTACTGATTGTGGTCAATTTTAGAAGGGGGTGGGACTTGAACACCAGAGCAGAAAGAAGAGAGCTGTCAGTTTGGTTATAAAAGCCTCGAAGAAGCATAGAAAATTCCTAATGTTTCCAATAAAGAATTAAAATCTGTTTTTTTTGGGCTTAAAGTGGTCAAGAGTTCTAAAGTCCAAATCTAAATAATAAAATATGGATATAAATGTCAGTATAATGGCAAGTTTTATTTGAATTCCCTTTCTTTATGAGAAATATTTGGGTACTTGTTTCTAATGTTCTTTTCTGGTTATTTGAGCCTGTTGGTAACAGACTGTGTTCACTCTGTGTTTAAGGCATTCGGACGGATGAGCCTGCATTGTTTGCCAACAGCTGGACTGTGGACCTCCCTCATGAGAGACCTTGTCCCTCTGTAGATCTTGACTTTAATGGTCCTTGCCAATCTGAGTCAGACATGGATGTAAGAACCATACAAATAAAAATCTGCTCCAGAATGCTCCTAAATTACTGTAATCTGAACAGTATGGAATTATACATACAGATTTATGTACATTTCAGCCTTTATAATATTTGAGTCAATGAACCATAGAAAGTCGTAAAGAAACCACTTGCCATCATTTTGGCACATTTTTAAATTTTAAATTTTACCTCTCTAGTTATTAGAAGTAGCATTGCAAAACTAAATTGTTTGGTTTCCTGGCACATACTTGGCTTTTTAGCATATTTGATACATTTGAAACTGACCCTCAGCATGCTGCCGCCTCTGCTTTGCATGACCGTTTGTATAACAGTAAGTGCATCAATTTAAAAAAAGGAATCAATGAATATTCATGCACATGATCATATACATAAGCCTTTGGAAAGAGCTATAACATGTTTACGATGATGTGTTTCTTTTAATTTGTTTAGTCCTTCCTTTTCATTCTTTCTCAGGACGCCATCGAGAAATGCAGTGCTCTTCTTTTCTTTCCATTTCTGTCCTGCCATGAAAACATTGACCCAAATCCCTTTGTTGCCAGCTGTGTCTCTGACCTTTGTGTGTAAGTCGTAACACTGATCACAGACAAAGATCAACATTCAGATACTTTGGCTGAGTTCCTCCAAAATTAATCTTACTCTCTTAGGTCAAATGATGAGGAAACCTTCTGTCGTGCTTTAGTTGAATACACCAGAGCCTGCTCGCATGTTGGATATCCTGTAAGAGAGTGGAGAGACAGCTTTCCATCATGCAGTAAGCCTCCTCCACAGCTCGTCACTGACATGCACACTTATTAAAAACTGTCTATTTTGTCAAGTCCTCTTGTGTCTTTGTTTACTTGCATGAATCTTTACAGATGATGGCTGTGAGGAGAGTTTTGTGTACAGGGACTGTATCAGCTGTTGTCCACCCACTTGTACATTTGAGAAAGAGTGCCTAGGAACAAATCTGCACTGTCTGGATGGTTGCTACTGCCCTGATGGTATATAAACAAGATACACATGTGGATAAAATTAGTCATGACAACTGAACTGACCCCCTCTCTGCACACAGGTCTCATCTTACAGAACAGAACATGCATACCTGCATCTCAGTGTCCTTGTGTTTATCATGGAACATCTTATGTGCAAGGACAAGTGCTTGAACAGGGCTGCAGTACTTGGTATATTAACCTTATTTTGATTCGAACATATTTCATAATTAACATGCTCATTGCCTGCTTTTCTTTTTCAGTGTTTGCATGGGTGGAGTGTGGAACTGCACAGAGAATTACTGCACAGGTAAGCCTCTCATTGTGTGACAGCCTACAAAATACACAGTTTTTGTTAAGGATTTTTCACATTTGACCTTTTTTTATTTCTGTATGAGAAACTTATTGTATATCTAAACCACTTAATCAAACAAACAACAACCCTGTTTTACTTATTAAACAAGATGTGTGTTTTAATGCAGGAGTTCCTACCTCCTATTATGTGTCAACTTTCCACTTTAGTTAGGTTTTTTGAGTTCGCCCTACGTTACACTTTCAGCTTTGAGATGTTTTATGTGCATGTGCAGCCTTTTTTCAAGTCAAAGCAATAATTTATAAAACGTTTTGTAGAATCCACACTAAAGGTTTACATACACCCAACAGCCAAAAAATGACATAAGCTCAAAAGTTCCTAATGTTTACATTTACATATAAATTTATGCATTTAGCAGACACTTTTATCCGAAAAGACTTCCAAAAAGAAGGTTTAACATTGAACTACAACGCAATTTACTCAGTTACCTGCAATATGCTAGGAGAGGATTTAACATTGATGATGACACTCATTTACAGCATTTAGGTAAATACAGGAGGCCCAAGTACCATACATTGAGTGCTAAATAATATCAAGGGGGGAATGTTTCATGTTATGTTATCTTGCAGGGTCAAGGCATGTTTCGGCGTATTATTATTAGTATTATTTATTTATTGTTTTACAGAGTAAAATCCATGATCAATCTTAAAAATGTGAACTGACTCGTTCCTATTGTTTTTTACTGTTTTTTTTAAAATCTTTTATCCTGCAATACTTTAATTCTATGATTTATGCCAACATATCCTCCACTTTCACATTAGACCCATCTGTCCAAAGAATGTTACTCCAGAAGTTTTGGTCTCTGTTTATGTATTGTCAGCAGATTGAAAAAAACAAAAAAAAAAAAACACAAATTGGTGGCTGTTCTATCATAAAGTTGTACTGAAAAATCTGTGAATACTGCAGCATGAATAGGTAGTCATGCACGGTATGTAAAAAAAATAAAATAAAAAAAACAATAACAAAAAAAAACAGACAGATCATAATTTTTACCTAGATTTAGATAACAACGCAGAAAACAAATCAAAGTGAAAAAAAAGCTACTTTTCCTTTTTTCCCCCCCCCACAACAGCCGAGTGTTCAGTCGTAGGAGATGTGTTTGTGACGACATTTGATGGCAGGATATTTCTGCAACCAGGGGCGTGTCAGTATGTGCTTGCAAAGAGCCGAGGCAGCAGCAAATTCACCGTCACGCTGCAGTACACCACTTGTGAGGAGGTAACGCACTGTTCCTTACACATAAAGAGTATAGCACAATACTAAGAAATGTGTTTTGCTTTGCTGTTTTTGTAGCTGATGGAGGAAATTGCTCTGTATTATCAAAGTCATTCTGTTTTGGCTTAAACTAATCTTTTCACAGACACTCTAGGTTTTGTTTTACCTATAGAGGCAGAAGAGTTGTCAAACCTTAAAGAGGATATAGGAGAGGATCTTTTCAATAGAAAAATTTCAATGGAAAATCCCATAGAAAATGACAGCCAATCAAAAACGACCGGTGGTGAAAAATAACTGGCTGTGAATGCGGAAATAAAATTTACGCGATGATGTATATCACTAATGTCCCCACCCACCTGACCCGTATAATGCTCGCTCATGTTTGAATTCGCGCATGCGCAGATTGTTGTTTAGGAAGTAAAACGGGACGGACAAGACGCATCATTCACCATTGAAGAGAGGTTCTCCCCTACGGCAGCGAAAATGGAAGCTCGCAAGAGAAAAACCGTGTTTGAAGTCGCTGAGAAAAAAAAGACGTGCGCGCTCCCGATATAGAGGGGCGTTACTGGAGATGAGGTGGCGCATGCGCAGTGTTGCGAAAATGAGAATGCGCTGAAGATCCTCTCCTATACTTCCCTTGAATGAGATACTCCTTAATTAAATCCATTGCAATTAGTGGCCTTTATTATTTAATAGTCTGTATTTGTTAGGACTTGAAGTCTTCCGAGGTTTAATTGGGAATATCAGTGAGGAAACAGCATCAGGAAGACCAAGAAACAAAGCAGACAAGACTGTGTGAAATTTATGGAGAATGTAAAAGCAGGATTAGGTCTAGAAACAATATTCACAGAAAAATGAAATAACTGCAAACTAAAACTTAAAGCTACAAAATACCTGAGACGGGAGCTAAAGCACATTGGGAGATAAATATTGAGTAAAAATCTAAAACTAATTCATAGCTTAAAATGGCACAGTAAAGCCTAGACCTCAAGTGGCAGTAAGAGGTAAACATACAAAGTATTAAAACAGTTGACAAATTCTACAATTTTTAGATTCCTTTTTATAAAAAATAAGCAAAAGCTTCTAGTATTTTTCTTTTTTATTAAGCAAAGCAAGGAAATGTATTAGTGTAGCATATTTCATGTACAAGACTATTTAAAATGCCCTACTTAAAGATTTAAAAAATACAAATAAATAGTTACCCTTTAAAATTTGAAATTGAGAAAAAAAACAATAATATAAACAAACATTGAACAAATTACATTACATTTATTATGACGCAGAAAAAACATGAAAAAATGAGGGTTTGAATTCTTTTGAAACGCACTGCCAATACTTAGTTTCGGAACTCTTCATACGCCCACTGCAAACATTGCTTCATGAAATACATTTTAATTTCTTCAAGTGTCAATTCAGTAGAAATTAAGGCATAGCTTTTATTTATATCCTTTAATTAATCATATTACAACACTTTGAAAGTATGCCACGTTCCACACATAAGTCTCAATAACATCCTGTTTATAATGGAAAGGCTTTGCTACGAGATTGAACCACCCAATCTAATTTTATAAGCTTGAGCTCTGGAAAACCTATCTACAAGATTTACAGTTGTGTTTATAGTGCTACATGCGCTTTAGCACTGGATAACCAGGCCTTCAAGAATCAAGAATCAGTTTAATTATATAGCGCCAGTGTACAACAGATGTCGTCTCAAGGAACTTTATAAGAAAATCTATTCAAATCATAGATACATCATTACAAATCAGTTTGAAAACGTTTCCAATTTAAGGAGATTTGTGATTTTGTTTGACCCACCTTGTATTAAGTTGTATACACTTGTGGCCAAGGAAATGATTTGAATTCCTGAGTTACATAATATGAATGGATAAGCAAATTCGTTCTTTCTGTGAGTTTTTATGACATGTTTGGTAATTCTGTTTCGTCACAGCACCAGGTGTGTATTCAGTCTGTGACGGTGGTGTTGGATGAAGATGTGAGTCATCAGATCACCTTGACAAGAGAGGGGGCAGTGATACTTGGCGTCAACCCAGCTCCTGCCCTGCCCTATGTTGATGGTACAGGGGGCCGATTGAATTATTGCACAATTTGAAACGACAAAAAACGAGCCTTTCACATATGTAACATTTTCATCTTGAACAAAATAGATATTTTTCTTTGGATGTACAGATGCAGTGATGGTGAACAGACTGACATCTGTGTTCACACAGCTAAAAACAAGCATTGGCTTACGCTTGCACTATGACGGTCGAGGGGGTCGGGTTTATTTGCAGCTCGGCAGCCAGTGGCGTGGACAGACACTGGGACTTTGTGGGACTTTTAACGGAAACCTTCGAGACGATTTCCTGTAAGGAACTTTAGCCCATGTAAATGTAAAAAAAGGCAAACAAATATCTTTGAAGTCTTTATTTGGGTGTTGTTGCAGGTCTCCGGCGGGGATGATAGAAGGTACACCTCAGCTTCATGCCAATTCTTGGAAAGTGTCGTCTGCTTGTGTCGCTCCAGTCAATCTACCAATCATAGACCCATGTGAGATGAACCAGCACAATGGTAATTATTTTTGACAAATTCTACTGTGAGACCTGGTTTTGGCTCAGTCAGTCCATGACTATCTTTATTTCATGTGGCACAGCGTACTATGCTTCCCAGTGTGATGTGCTGCTGGGGAGTGTTTTTGCTCCGTGTCATGGATACATCAGTCCAAACATCTACCAGCAGCAGTGTCGCTACCAGGCCTGCCGCTGTGGGAGCAGCTGTCTGTGCACTGCACTGGCTCACTACACTTACCTCTGCTCCAAGCACGGAGTTGACGTTAATTTCAGGTCTCATGTCTCTGAGTGTGGTAAGTATGTTTATTTTCTACAATGCCCCTCCAAGATCCATGTCCATATATATATTGTTTATTTACATCCCTGAAATATTTACAAATGTGCATCACATTAAAAATATCTTCAAAGAATATTCTTTTATTACAATTTAAGAGGCGAAACACATAAGTTATTACCCAAAAAGTGTTAATTTTCTTTTTTTTTCTTAATGTTGGTGATTATGGTGATTACTGAGTCCTAATGCAAACACAAATTCATGTTGTCAAAAAACTGAAGGATTTAAAGCAAATAAAGGTGTCAATCTGGAAGCATTATTTATTTATTTACAAATTAAATGCTAATTATATTTTTATATATAAATAGGATTTAGGATCACTGAAAACAATCAGGTACTTTTTCCTCTCCAGACTACTCTTCCAACATGGCCTCTGGTTCAGGAGAGGCTTAAAACAATGAATGTGAATCCTCACCTTGTGAATCTCCCCTAAGCTCCTCTTTGGGCTTCATTTCACACTCTACCAAAGCTGATGTTATCCCTCCTGCTTTTCGCACCTTTTTCACAATGCCTCTTTCTTCAGCTTTTTAAAATTGTATGTTTGAATACAGCAATATGTACATTTTATAAGGAATTACATTTTTTGGCTTACCCTTTTTCTGAAGGTTTCAGTGACTGATGGAAACTGTCAACAGTGTTTCATGTAAATGTGTATTCCAGAGCATAACATTTCTGTTTTTTTAAATAAATAAAATGAACCTGCAGGATTATTGGTGGTTCCCTGCTAAAAGTAGAATGGGAGGCAGACCTTTTAGTCATCAGGAATCTGTGAAACCAGCTCCCTCTGTTAAGATTGAAGCCCAGACATAACACTTTGCTTTTTCAGAAAACCTACAGTTAAAAACAGAGTGATGTTTGCTCATCTATTGGTTAAGCTATTCCTGTAGTTCTGGTGACATGTGTTTTGAATTGCTGCCATATAAATAAACTCAATTGAATCTATAAACAAATTTTTGGATTTATATTAGCTGAAAGCATTGATGATCAAAAAATAAATATAAACGACTGCAATTTAATTTTTTTTATTAGTAAAAACTAAAAAAATTAAAAAAGTTGTATGTGATTGTATTTTATGTTAATCTTTGTTTGGTGTTGCTGATTTAGGGGTTGTGTGTCTTGGAGGAATGCTGTACCACTCATGTGTGTCGTCCTGTGGGCGATCCTGTCGCACACTTTCTAACGCAGAGGCCTGCAACCCAGCCGACTGCGCGGAGGGTTGTGGCTGTCCAGAGGGCAGTTACTATGACGATGTGCGCAGGCGCTGTGTGCAGTTGTAAGAATGTTGTATCTCCTGTATTAACCCAAAAAAAACAAGTGACTTAAATTGTCAATGGGTACTGGCTTGCGTCAGTTTTTGTTTTGTTTTGTTTTTTTGTCCTGCAAGTCAACATCAAAATAATGCACTGAGTTTCTCGACAGGTCACAGTGTCACTGCTACTCCGTGGGTGGTGTGTCGCAGCCAGGAGAAGTAACCTTCAGTGCATCTGGCCCTTGGTAGGTCACAGCTGCTGTGTCTTCATCTAAAAATTGCATACGTTCTTTTCCTGCTCTTCTAGTGTAACTACACAACATCGTATCTGAATGCACAATTCTTTGAGAAAGAATGACAGCTTAAACTAGGATTGTGTTTGATAACATGAATTCCCTCTCATAAACATTTGGTTGTTTCTGTCTCGTGTCTCCTTCACCAGCCTGTGCAGAAACGGGAAGATGGAGTGTGAGCCAGAAGAAAAAGGTAAACTCTTCGCTTCCTCCTTGTGTTAATTTCAACAACAAGGTGCTGTTTCAGCATATACCCTACTTGCTTCCTTTTGAAGCTTGTATCTCATGTGTGGTTGCCACCGTTGATACTTTAAGTGACTGGGCTGGTGCATTGATTTTGCTGAATACGTGTGGGTATGATTGTTGTAGATCCAGATAGCGTAGAGGATGGAGAATGTCCAGAGGGAAAAGTGTATCACAGCTGCACGGAGCAGAGAGGCGGCGTGGCTTGTGCTCCAACCTGCCGTAACCTGATGTTGAACCTCACCTGTCCACCCAACACCCTGTGCATACCAGGCTGTGCCTGTCCACCGGGGTAAGAAAATGACTTACCTTCTTCCAGTGTTTTCTTAATGCCTTTGTTTTTTTCACAGACAGTGGTCCGTGGATATATCCAAAACCCGGGAATATTTTCAAACTTGCTTCATGTTACAAGCAAATATTTAATTTTGTTGGGATATTATCTTATAGAACACCATAACGTAGTGAATAAATGAGGAGAAACATTGTAAGTAAAGGGTTAAATGCATTTAGGTTGTGTCTTAACTAGCATCACCCATCTAGAGATAAACATTTTGCCATTTTTTTGTTCTTGAAATTGCGTCCAAGATACTGTGAACATCCGTTTTGAAGTGTTAAATTGCCCTAGGTAATTCTTTGATTTACGTCTGGATTTTGACTGAGCCATTCTAATAATTGAATATGTTTTGTTTAAAACTGAGTTTTTAAACTAAAACTGGTGTTACTTTGGTTATACTACAACTTTTGCAAAGTTATTGTGGTCAATTTAACTTTAACTAGGATCAATTATGTGTATAAAGGGACAACTGAGGATGGCTGCATCCTTTGCTCTATCAACATCAGGTAAATTAATCTAGATATTGGTGACAGACTTTGTGTATGTACTTAGTGACTTCTGGTTAAAGTCAAAGTCAAAGTCAAAAAGTGACAGATGTCAACTGGGGTGTGAAACTGTATGCGTAACACGTTATTAAGTTTTAACACAGTATGTGTATCGTCACAACAGTCATTTATCGTAATGACCGCACCATCAATAATTATGATCTTGTGTAAATTTAATTTGTTCATCACTTAGCCAGTAGGGATTTTGACCTCCAATAGATTTCCTTCCCTTTAAAAGGCTTACCAACTAGCATTAATTAAAGCTGTGACTGGCTGGAAGCTTATCTGAATCTGTGACCAATTTTAATTAATGAGCCAAAGTGCAGCATTAGGATTTAATGTATTTGCTTGCAAGGCATGTGTATTCTACCTGCTTTTTTGTGTTTTTTTTAATAATCTATTCAAAGGCTCGTACTGCACCAGGGGGAGTGTTACTATCCAGAGAATTGTCCCTGCGCTTGGCTTGGACTTGAATATCTGCCTGGACAAGTTGTGGAAACATCTTGCTACAGATGGTAAATGCGTCTCCTGAACTCATTATCTTTGCTTTTCTAATACAGCATAAATACATCAATAAAAAAACTCTGTTTTATATTAATCGTTACATTTTTATAAGAAAATCAAGCTAACAAGTCTGCTCCATATCTTTTTCCTCTCTGCCATTCTCTTGTGCACCTGTCCTTTAAGCGTGTGCCACCGGGGCTTTTTTAACTGCAGCTACTCTCCATGTCCTGCTGTGTGTACCGTGTACAGTGACAGACACTACCACACCTTTGATGGCCTTGAATATGACTACCAAACCGACTGCCAGGTCTACCTGCTTAAAGTGAGTGTATTCTGCTTGCATCACCCATGATGATAAAAAAATTCAATCTGTGCGTATGACTCTGGAAAAGAGCATCTTAAAATGTCCTAGACTGATTTAGTTCTGGTAATCTAAGGTTCTTGTTTTTTTTTTTCAATCTTGAAAAAGGAGATTTTGTTTTAATCAGAAGAGATTAGAGTGTGTTTGTGTGTGTATCCTTGTGTGGGTGAGTGCACAGCTGGGTATGCGCCACAGTAACGCAAGCAGACGTTTGCGTTACTGTGTTTCAGCAAAGCTGAAAGTGATACAAAGAAGCCAGTGTTCACAGCAAACCCCAGGGCTCCTACGCTCCCAGGGATATAGAATTAGAATTAGCCGAACAAACATTCTGGTTCAGACCCAATCGACTGCTGGTCTAAAAAATGGGCAAACAGGTGGATTAGGTGTGGTCGCACCACCTAATCCAGACTGGTTACAGGTTTCTTGAGGTTGGAAATCTCTAGACATGATCATTTATTTATAATTTATTTAAGTCAGGTAAGACATGCATTACAAAAATATTACATTGTTTTCTATCTTTCTCACTAGAGTGCTGGAGAAACCGAGGTGTCCATTGTTGCCCAAAACAAGGACTGCTATGAGAGCGGCATTGTGTGTATGAAAATGCTGGTCATTCATGTGGGGCTTACCAAGATCTACTTCACTGACAACTCTGGCAATCCTGTACAGTCTCAACACAGAGTTGCTGTCTAAATTTTTCCCTAAGAAACGTGTTTATTTATCATTTAAAATTCTATTATTATTATTTTACTTGTACTCACTTCTCAGAGTCCGTCTACTGTTGTGGGTCGGGGCTCAGAGTTTGAGCTCTGGAACGCAGGTTACTACACCGTGGTTCACTTCTCCAGTCAGGACTTGACTATCCTCTGGGACCGCAAGACTACTGTGCATATCAGAGCTGGACCCCATTGGAAGGTGCGAACAAAGAACGGGGTCTTTTTGAGTGTGAAAAAAAAAGAAAAAAAAGTGGTCCAAATTAAAAACAGTGTGTTTCACAACACTGAAATTTGTCACTTTAGGCAAAATTACAACCACCAGTTTCAGTGCATTTGTTTGCACTTTGTGAACACAAAATAATATGTCATTTTGGTAGGGGGAAGTTAAAGGAATAGATTGGAAATCAAAATATCTGGCATTGTTTTTGGCCTTTAGTTTGTAGTTTTGTTTTTTTAATTGAAGACCAAATAGTTTAGGAAAGCTAACTTTTAGTTATTCAATCACAATATAAACACAGCTGCCTTGTGAAAGCCTCAGAGATTTTTTAGACAATGTGGTGAAAAAACAAAATCATGACACCTCAGACAGGTTAGGGATAAAATAGAGGAAATGTTTAAATTAAAGAAAGTATTAATCTTATATGACCCATGGTACTTCTAGAAGAGCTTCAGAAATGCATAGTTTAAGTGGAAAAATCTGGTAATAGTTCAAAGGTTAGTGAGGTTTCTCTCTAACCTGTCTTTTATGTATTGTACTGTTACGGTAAAAAAACCTATTCATCTACAAACGTGCTTGCTTCAGATAAAGACTATGAAAGAAAAAAAAAACATCAGCCTGAAAACAAGATCCCCATTGTAAAACATGGTGGTGAAAGAATCTTTAGCAGACACATAACTGATCTGCAATGCAACGGTTTAGATCAAAATTAGTTTGTGGGTTAGCTGGCGTGTTCCAAATCTAAACCTAAATCTAATTTTTTTTTAAATGTCAAAAGACCTGGATACTGTGGACAGATGCTTTTCATCCGGTCTAAGCAATAGCCACACAATAAAACATGTACAGGTTGTTTATGGCAGAAGGTGGTTCAGCACTGTAAAGTACTGATGGGAGTTGAATACACATTTATACCACGAGATTTAGAATCAATTGTTGTTTTTTTCCACTGTACACTTATGCCCTACCGTGTAGTGAGCATTCACATGAAACCCCAACAAAATACACCGAAATTTTTTGTTTTAATGTGAAAAAGTTAGAGGATCATAAACATTTATTTGAGTTATTTCTCCTTTTTTGCCTCCAGGGCCTCGTCAGTGGCCTGTGTGGAAATTTCGACAGTGTGACAGTGAACGATATGACCACGTCCAGTCACATGGAGGTCAATAACGCGCAGACATTTGGAAACAGCTGGGCCCTGGGACAGGTATGACTCAGCTTAGCCTTACTTCATTGATCTTTCCAGCATCTCCTTTCTTCTCTCTGTCTTCGTCTGTTAACATCTCCTTCTCTCAGTCACTCCTCCCTCCTTCCCTGTTGCTCTTTAGCTTGTCTCCCTCGTGTCCACTGTGATATTTAAGAGTAATCAGACACTTGATCTCCCTTTGTGTGCGTATGTGTGTGGTTCAGTGTGAAAGTGACTACATAGTTGAGCGACCGTGTGAACGGGACTTGGGGAGACAGCCGTACGCTAAGAGGGAGTGTGCTCTCCTCTACAGCGACGTCTTTGCACCCTGTCACAACGTGGTAAGTGCCACTAAAATGGACCCACAGTGACCAATGCACACACATCTATGCAAAGTAAACGCTGCCGCGGAAAGGTTATACGGCTTGTGAAGGGGAGAAGGGGTTGGAGAGGGGTTATGGGAACAACTCTTAACTGATTCCCAGCAAATACACTTCTTGTTGTTAAAGGGATAAGCCGCAGACCAGATGCTAGCCTTCACAAAGACACACACAACCATCACAACTACTGCTTCTTAAATTGAACTACTTTTTATGTGTTTACCAGTAGATGGAGCCAAGTTTGCATATACAGAAACAGTCTCTTGGCCATAAATGTAAGCGTGGTAGCTGCATTACATAGCTATTTAACCAGTTAAATGCAAATAAATAATGTTTAAAATACTGTATTTTTGAACATGGATGTTTGTCGTGGTGTTCTTATCTACAAATGGATTTTCAGGTAACTTCCTAGGTGAGCATTTGTTTTAAACTCTCTACAAAAGTCTAAACTAAACTGGGATACTCAGCTAAAACCATTTTTTTCCCACGCTATATAAAAAGACACATAACCGACAGATAAATGTGGCATGTTCACTCATCTGTAAAACATTTTTTTCTTCTAATGCTTATTGATCTAAAACAACAAAGGTTTGGTCATATTTGATTTCCAAACTGTAAATACAAAGTTTATTTTCAATAAAGGTTTGTTAATCCAATAATTAATAACTAGATACATTTTTTTGTTGAGAAACATAGGCCTGTAGCATCTTATTGGTTGATTATTAAGGTCAGATGGCTTTGCCAAAATACTCATTATTGTTTTTTCTTTTCTTATTATGAACTACTTTCTTTACATTATTTTCCACACATGTATGTACGCTTTGATCAGTGATGGTCTTCTAAGCCTCCATCTTGTTTTTGTGGCTAACACAATGAAAAGTTTGAAAAAAAAACAAAATAAAGTAATTAAATGAAATATGCTGCCCACTGTCAAACAATGGAGGTCCAATTAGTATCGCCTGGGGTATTTTGGCTGTTCATCTTAGCACTCATCTGATATGTTGCACTAGAATCCGACCCACATTCCTTTTGTCCTGATATGGCATCAGTCCTTCTCTACTGAATTATTGAAAAACTACTCATCCCTTAAACAAGACCCCCCCCCAGCCTCTCCCAGTGAGCATTGCCGTGGTTCAGTCTTTGTGTGTGTTTGTGACCCGTGTATGCATGTTATGTGTGCCCTTCAGGTTGATGTGGCCTGGTTTTATAGAAACTGCCTGACAGACACTTGCAACTGCAACCGCGGGGGAGACTGTGAGTGTCTCTGTACGTCCATTGCTGCGTATGCACACAAATGCTGTCAACAGGGGGTCACAATACACTGGAGGTCTCCCTCTGTTTGCCGTGAGTATGCTTGCACAGATGCACAGAAAGATTGAAAGGTCTCAATGCTGTACTTCTCGACGCTTTTCACAGTTCCTAACTTCACTGTATATTATTTGGATTATTTGTAACAGACAAACCTCATAATTAGGAGACTCTCACTGTGCTGTGAGATGAGTTTCTTCAGAAGGGACAGGGAAGCTGGTCAGAGATGATGGCCAATTTTAGAAGAAAATCCTACAGCTAGAGCAACAATAGATTAAGATCAGAGCACATTAGTGGACTAGAACGTCCCATTTAAGAGTTTGTGACATGACAAGCATATAGGTCAGGGGTTTATCAACCCTATTCCTTGAGAGCTGCTGTCTGCATGCTGTGATTGCAACCCTGCTTCAACACACGAGACTCAAAGAAATGGCTCGTTACCAAGTTTTTGCCAAACTTGATGGCATGGCTGTGTTGGAGCAGGGATGTATCTAAAACCTGCAGAACCGCACCGCTTGAGGACTAGCTTTGGATATGTTCAGAAATGATCTAACTGACCTTAACTAGAATTTTAAATGATTTAACCAAGGCATCCCTTCACTGTGCTTCAAAACTACATCATAGCCCTGACTGAACCAGCTAATGTGTTTACATTGTCTTCATGTTTTTAGTGTTCTGTAACATATATTCAAAGCCTTCCCAGGACTCTGTTTACAATTGTTTGGTTCCTAGAGGGAGCTGATTTTTGTAGTTTCTGAAGGGGTAATAGGTAAGTTGTGATAATAAACAGAAAAAAAGGGCTTTTAGATTTTTAGGGTTCGTTTTTGCTGCAAACGAGTGAATTATTTTCCAGTTTAAGCTTCACTATGTGCTTCTATATGACACTAAATCCAAATAAAACACATCAAGTTTTTAATGTTATAATGTGTTAAAATGTGAAAAGTTGAGAGGCTACAAATAGTTCAGTAAGACACCATGGATCCAGGATGTTGGTACTTCTGAGATTTTTAAACCTTTCTGAACTTTCTCTCTTTCAGCCTATGACTGCGAATACTATAATCAAGGTGTGTACTAGTGAGCATCTTCTTTTCTACTTTCGTTCATAGGTTTGCATGAATTCAAGGAGTTGTTGTCGAACGCATTTCCTGTTATTTCCTTCTCATTTCGCCTCAGAGCTTGGCGATGGCCCATTTTCCTTGGTGAGTGCTATCTTTAATGATACCCTGTTTGGAGTGAATCGTACCAGCAGCTCGGTGTTTCCACTTATAAGAGAAAGACCAGGACAGCTGCCATCCCCTGGAATTATGTTTAACTTCATGATCACTTCAGGCCTGTGGAGAAACAGGACATCACGTGAGCATCCACCATCACATAAACTCTCATCACTGTTTTGGGGTGTTAAATAATGAGAAATTGGGTCTTTTTTTCCAGGAGTTCCTGTAGTCTCTCTGGAGTCTGCAGAGAGGCCAAACTACTTTCTCACAGTGTCAGGACGTAGCCGTCTTCAGTTGGAGCAGTGGAGTAGAGGGTCCGAGTTCGGTCGAAGAGCCACCTTCATCCAGCACCAGGGTCTGTTCCTGCCGGGTTACACCTCATTCGAAATGATCAGCCAAGCTGGAATGTTTCTGACGCTTACACGCGGAGTGGCCCGAGCTCAGCGGTACGGCGCGTCAGAGGGCTTCAAGGCCAGCAGCAGCTTCATGCTCGAGGGTCAGAAACGCACAGTCTAATACTACATACATTAAGTAGTTTATGTCATGTTTTGTTGACAGAAATGGAACAAAATGCAGAACAGGCAGAGGTGAAAGAAGAACTTACCAACAAGAGAATAAATCAGAACAAGAGCAGGGAATTAAAAGGGACAAGGTAGCATGCAGGTCCAGGAGACAGCAGTAGAGTCCAGAAAGTTGGAGTTAATAAACATGACCTGAGAGACTGATCTAATGCAGATCACCATAAGGTTAATCTAATCAAAAAAACGCAGGAAAAATCCAAGAACCCCAAAGCCCAAACACAGGCAGCAGCTGATTAAAACTATTAACCTTGACAGTATATGCTTGAATTCTTTTATATTTTGTCACATTACAGACACAAAAGTAAATGAAATATATTGGAATTTAATGTGATTCACAAAAAGGCCATTGTACAATTTTGGAATAGGTAGTCATAGTTTTGGAAATCTTTGCATGGTGTATTTTAATTCAGCTTTCATAGTGGCTAGTATTTTAATGTATTGCCTTTTTTTTAATCAAAATGTATAAACTTTTTCAATCACAGACAATCATTATTTTTTACATCTTGCCCTTCATGTTGATTTGAAACAGCATTTAATATGGCATAGCTGATACAATTTCAGGTTTAAATAGGAAGACTGGTGAACCTTTTTGAGTGGAATACAAAAAGTATCATGTAGGATAAATTGAAAGCACAGCAGGCTAAGAGAAAAGGAAAACAAGCACATCTTGTGAAAAGCACAGTTGACGCCAGATCTACCTTCTGACGAGTCATTGTGATTTTCTTTCTTTTTGAATGGCATAGAAAACCTTTTTTTGTAGTCCTCTGATGAGAGTCTTCTGATTTGCAGTATAACAGCATGATATGGAAAGCGAATGGTTAAAATGTCCCTAAACAGCATTACCTACCATCCTGTCCACAGTAAAGCAATTTTAAGTGATAGCTCCATTTAACAAAAAAAAAAAACAACATGCATTTTGTACGTAAAAATGGGATATATTATATTATTGTACAATATTCTCCATCTCATCTTTTATGTTTATTAGTTTGCAATTCTCATTTCTAAGAAATTCTCTTGAAACAAATAAACAAGGCATAGTATCAATCTTTAATTCCTTCTGCATAATTATTGTTTTTATTATATGTGTTTTGTGGCTGTAATTCAATCTTAAATATATTATTGGTCTCACTGTCTGTACGCATGTTCATACCAGACACAGAAAGTCTAACTAATCTGTCTTTCATTTGTCTCAACAGACAGTCCTTTTGTAATACCATACCGCATGATGTGCGAATGGCGTTACCAGGCCTGTGCGAGTTCCTGCGTCCACACGTGCAGCGATCCAGATGCAACACGTTGCCAGTCCCTGCCTCCGTAAGAAGCTTGGCTCAGCACTGGCCATCGTGTTACGGCCCGCGTAATCTATGATCAGGCCTGGCAATGCAGCTCTTTATCTGTGTTATAGGGTGGAAGGCTGCTTCCCTCGCTGTCCAAAGAACATGGTGCTGGATGAAGTCACGAGACGCTGTGTCTACACAGAGGATTGTGAGTGCAAATGGTATTTTGTTTTTAAAATATGTAAAAGGTGATGTTTTAATGGTACAATAATGTGTGTTAAATTGTCTCCTGTAGGCGTTACCCTTCCCTTAACTCCAACACCCTTTGCATACGTGACTCGGTCAAACAGGACCACTACACCACCACCAACCCCTACAACTCCAATCACTACTACAACAACCTCCTCCACTACTGTCATTCCCACCACATCTGCACCAACCACCATAACCACTATTCCCGCCACAACAATAACCACTAAACCATTCACTACTCTGCACACAACATCTCCAACCACATCTCCTTCTGCTTCTACAACCACTTTTGTTTCTACGACTCCACCTGAGACTTCCACCCCCATTACAACCATAATGACGCCCACCCCGACCCCAGAGACCACCTCAGCTACTCCCTCAACTACAGTCCCTTCAAGTACTTCAGAGATCACCACACCTACACCTCTTCTAACAACTCCCCCACCAACAACCACTTTCATCACAACCTTCCCCACCACAACTGTCCCTGAAATCACCACTAGACCCACAACTACTCCACAACCAGAAACGACAATCACACCAGTGGAAACAACCACAGACCTTCCTTCGACCGAGCCAACTACTGTTCCCATCACGGAGATATTCACAAGCCCTGAAGCTTCCACAGTAACCGAAGAACTATCTACCAGGGTCCCTTGGCCCACTGGTCCATGCACAGTAAGTGTTCTTTAGTTAAGGTTTATAGCTTCAGAAAAATAGCTAATCCTGCTGACATTTTGAAATGCAATATCTTTCTGGATGATGAAAGCTACAAAGGCTAAAATAGAGCATCTTGTCTAAACTCTGTTCAGCCTTACTATCATCTTATTTGTGTCTTGTTATATCTTAATTTTTTCTTGCAGCCTGAACAAACCTCCAGCATAATACAATTCCTTTTATGAAAAATTATTACAGATCTTCTTCCTCTTTTGATTTTTCAGACTTTTGAAAAACCACAATGAGTTTTCTTCCCTCTGTTATATTTTCCACAAACTAAAAAGTTAGTTTGGCCCAAAAAGTGTTTTGTTCACAGGCGTCGAGTAGCTGATCCACCACTCCTCTTATACTGGCTCAGCTCATCAATGCCAACCGGGCACACCTGGAGGTGGAAGGCACTCCAGCAGAGAGAGAGCACTGGCGACTCCCTGTGGACAACCTGGAGAGGAAGCTGAAAAGACTCACTCTGACAGTACCCTCCCCTCAAGGAATGAAGGAGCGGGGCACCCAGCTACGCTCCTCGGGACCGTAGCCCTCCCAATCGACGAGGTATTGGTGACCCCGACCTCTGCGACGGGCAGCCATAATCTCTAGACACCATAAGCCCAGCTTAATATGGGAGAAGTGGAAGGTTGGATGGACTCTGAGAGTTGAGGGCAAACGAAGATGAACGGTGGATGGACTTATAATGGACTATTTCTGGACTCAATGGTGTATGGGCCAATGAAGCGAGGTGAGAGCTTGCGGGAGACTGATTTGAGGGGGATATCTCGGGACGATAACCATACTTGCTGACCGGGAGAGTAGTCGCGAGCCGGAGTGCGTCTCCGGTCAGCATACCTTTTATTGAGAGCAGATGAACGTTGAAGGACTGCGATGGTGTTTTTCCAGATGCTGCGAATGCGACGGATGTGGTGATGAACAGAGGTCATCGAGATATCCCTCTTGTCGGCCGGAAACAGTGGTGGCTGATACCCTAAGGAGATCTCAAAGGGGGACAAACCAGTGCCAGCAGAGACGTGAGAATTATGTGTGTACTCAATCCAGGGGAGGTGTTGGTTCCAGTCAGTATGTAAGACACCGGAGGGCTACCTCGATCTCCTTGTTAAGCCGCTCTGTCTGACCGTTGGATTGAGGATGGTAGCCAGACATGAGACTAGATTTGGCCCCCAGAGCAACACAGAAATGCTTCCAAACTTGAGAACCAAACTGGGGGCCACGGTCAGACAGGATATCGATGGGTATGCCATGTAGCCAGAAGACATGCTTAACCAGGAGTCGGGCAGTCTGAAAAGCAGATGGTAACTTGCGTAATGGGATGAGGTGCCAGGACTTGGAAAAACGGTCAACAATTGTGAAGTTGGTAGTCATACCCTGCGAGGGAGGAAGGCCGGTGATGAAGTCGACAGCAATGTGGGACCAGGGATGCTTGGGGATCTCAAGTGGCTGCAGAAGGCCGGAAGGAGGTTTATTGCTGGTTTTATATCTAGAGCAGGTAGGACAGGCTTGAACATATTCACAGATGTCTTTATGTAGATTTGGCCACCAGAATCTGCGGGAAACTAGGGCTATAGTCCGACTGGAACCAGGGTGGCAGGAAAAACGGGATGTGTGGAACCCGTGAATGACTTGAGAGCAAACGGCGGATGGTACATAGATGGTTCTCTGAAGAGGGGTCCAAGGATCTGGTTCATGTGGAAGGGCGTTTTGAACTATGCCCACGATCTCCCAGGATACCGAGCCAACCACGCAGTCAGGAGGAATGATAGGAGCAGGATCGGTGATAGATTCGTCCGGAGAGAACTGACGGGAGAGGGCATCGGGTTTGAGGTTTTTGGAGCCGGGCCTGTAAGAAATGGAGAGATTGAACCGTGAAAAGAAAAGCTGATTTGATGTATTCCAGGTTTTGGTGGTCGGTCTAAACCTGTACCGGATGGTTAGCACCCTCCAGCCAATGACGCCATTCTTCAAGTGCTAGCTTGATAGCTAGCAACTCACGGTCTCCCACGTCTTAATTGCGCTAAGCTGGGGAAAGACGTCGGGAGAAGAAGGAACATGGGTGGAGCTTGTTATCCTTTGGTATTTGTGAAACTCACATTTTTCGGCTTTGATGTAGAGGCGGTTTTGGAGGAGGCGTTGGAGCACTTGACGGACATGGGATCTGTGTTTGGTGAGGTCTCTGGAGAAGATCAGGATATCGTCTAGGTAAACAAAAACCAAAATATTGAGAAAATCGTGGAGAACCTCATTGATTAAAGCTTGGAACACAGATGGGGCATTACATAAACCAAAAGGCATGACAAGATATTCGAAATGACCGATGGGGTTTTTCCACTCATCCCGCTGGCGTATACGGAAAAGATGGTAGGGATTACGAAGGTCCAGTTTTGTGAATATGGTGGCTCTGTGAAGGGACTCGAAAGCGGCTGTGATGAGAGGTAATGGGTACCTGTTTTTAACTGTGATGTTGTTCAAACCTCTGTAATCGATGCAAGGCCGAAGCGAACCATCTTTTTTGGTGACAAAGAAGAAGCCCGCCCCAAGGGGAGAGGGGGAGGACCTGATTATGCCAGCGGCAAGGGACTCGTTTATGTAGGTCTCCATCGATTCCTGCTCCTCGTGGGAAATGTTAAACAGACGGCTTGAAGGTAATGGGGCTCCGGGTAAAAGGTCGATGGTGCAGTCATATGGTTTGTGAGGGGGTAAAGAGCAGACCTTACTCTTGTTGAAGGCCTGCTTAAGGTCCAGGTATTCTTCGGGTATGTTGCTGAGATCCTGGGAATCGATAGAGACGTCCTCCTGGGGCGGGCTAGGAGGAACGGCAGCCTGGAGACAAGAGGAGAAGCAGTTAGAGGACCAGGGTGTGATGGAGCAATCTGACCAGTTCATGGTGGGGTTGTGGGTGTGGAGCCTGTCGAAACCCAGAATGATGTTGGGTGGAGAGGAGGAGAAAACAAAAAATTACCTATGTTCCTTATGGTTACCGGAGAGGATCAGTTCTAGAGGGCTAGTGACGTGCGTGATCTGAGGTAGAGACCTACCATCTAAAGCTGAGACTCTAAGTGGGGTATCTAGTGGCGAAAAGGATAACTGTAGTTGTTCAACTAGGGCTTGAGCTATGAGGGACTGTTCACAACCTGAGTCTATCAACACAGAAAGATTGAATGGTTTTTGATTGTGAATGATAGTGACAGGAAGGAGAAGACAAGGCTGACTAGGACAGGTGGTCTGGTCCGCCTGTGGTGTAGCGTTCACAGGTGGACCTTCTCGGGGCCTCTCCTCCCTGAGAGATTGGCAGTTTGCGATGTAGTGACTAGGGGTTCCACAGTAGAGACATTCTCTAGTCTACATCTACTGTTGCCATTCCTCCGGTGTTAGTCTGGTTCGCCCGACCTGCATGGGTTTCAGTCCCGGGGGCGATGATCAGCGGGAGTCAGGAGCAACAGAGGAGACCTGGCTGGCAGACGTTCTGCGGTTAACCCTTAAACGGTCTCTTTCTCTCCGACGGCCGTCAATTCGGGCTTCCAGAGCAATAAACTCGTCTAGCGTGGGAGGCTCATCAAATAAGGCAAGTTCATACTGAAAATGCTCGTTTAAAGCAAAGAAAAATGTGCTCTTTAATGCACAAGGGTCCCAATCTAAACGGGCTGCCAAGGTTCTGAACTCAATGGAAAACTCGGCTATAGTTCTAGAACCTTGTCTTAATATCTGTATCTTCCGAGAAATGGTTAAATAATCCGTCTCATGGCCAAAAACCATCATGATTTCATCTTTAAAGTCCTGAAAGGACAAACTGATCTCAGGAAATCTGTGAAAGTGCGAGCCCATTTTAGGGCTGTTCCGGACAACTGAACGACAAGAAACCCTATCTTGGCGTCATCATTGAGAAAAAAGTGCGCGGAATTGGCAAAAACCAACAAACATTGCATCATAAACCCCTCGCAGCCGCCAGCCTCCCCCGAGTACCTTTCCGGAACAGGAAGTGGAACCCCTCAGGAAACCGGAAGTTGTCGATGCGGAAGTGGCGGTGACGGTGGAAGGGAAGCTGTTGCGCCCTCGTACGGTGGGGGAGTGTCTAAGGACAGGATTCTGGAGGTGGTGAGTTATCTGGTCCAGAGTTTGATTGGTTGTGGCTTGTTGATCCGAAAATGAACGGAGGACAGACTCGTGAGACTGAAGCATGGCTGACTGATCGGTGATAACCCTCCTGAGAACCTCTTTTGGGTCTGCTTGGCCTGAGTGTTCTGTTATAATGTTTTGAGCTTCTGACCCACAAAAACCAAGGACTCTAAAGGGATTAATTATAATGAATTTATTAAATGGTGTGGAGGGAAATCCGGCAACAGCAAGCAGCTGGCAACGGCAATGTATGGCTGGGCAACAGGAACAGCGGGGGCAGCGGGAAACGGCAGGAGACTCTGAGCAACAAGACGACGTGGGAGACCAGAGACTACTGAGGGTGAGGACAGAGCAGGTTAGTTGATGTATTATGGAGGGAGAGTAATGTTGGAACAATCTTACTTTGAGTGGATGGGTGGTTGACGCCAGGGAGGAGTGAGTGGTGAGTCCTTTCAGCAGTAATCCCGTGGTGTGGTTGTCCAGGGGGTGTTCCGGCGGATGGAGCGATGCTGGGATGGGCAGACCGAGCTGAGCCAAGAGGAGTGGGGAAACCAGATGGATGCGGCAAACCAGAGACAGATCTTGAGTGGATTTGAGCACTGGTGTTGGAAGAAACCTGAAGTGAGTACACAGGAGGTTAGGGGCATGGGAAACAACAAAGTATCAAATAAAACTCAAAAAGGCAACTGGAGAAAAACTAGAAAACACTGGAGAAACACTAGAGCTAGAGATCAAAGAAAACAACTAGAAAACCCTCAAGAATTAAGGCTGGCACGGAGGACTTGAAATTACCAGGAGTAAACAAACACTCAGGCGTCGAGTAGCCGATCCACCACTCCTCTTATACTGGCTCAGCTCATCAATACCAACCGGGCACACCTGGAGATGGAAGGCACTCCAGGAGAGAGAGAGAGCACTGGCGACCCCCTGTGGACAACCTGGAGTGGAACTGAAAAGACTCACTCTGACAGTCAGGAGTAATGTGACAATGGTGACACTGACCAATTATATTAATAGTTAAGTTAATATTTGATGGCCATGCTTTGTGAAAATATTCCAACTTTTGAACCCAGAAAACGTTTAAAGAAAATTCACAAAATTCTTTTTTTAATCATTCAAATACCTCTTTCAAAAACACAGTGCATAGTGAGCTACCATGGACTGTAAACTTGCTTGCAAAGGAATATCTGGGCGTGATATCATTTTGACACAAAGATGAAAATAATCCTGCTCATAGCTTCGAAATGAAACCTTTAAATGCAAAAAACTGAAACCCGTAAATTTGTCTCTACAGCCTCCATTCTCCTATCGTATCGATGAGTGCGCTGAGCTGATTTGTTTCAACGGAGAGCTGCTCTTTCACAACTCCTCTCTACACTGTCGCTACAACACTGCCCCACCCCAGTGCAGTCTGCTGGGCCTGCCTATCCTCATCAACACAGATCTCTGCTGTCCACTGTGGCAGTGTCCATGTAAGTTTTATTGTAAACCTTAAAAAGGGTTAATGGAGATAATGGAGTAACCTTTTACTGAAAGCCCATCTTTTTGCTTGTGTCAGGTCGCTGTACTGTGATGTCAGACTTACGTGTTATCACTTTTGATGGCAATAATGTGGCCTTGTATGACAATGGTTCTTACATATTGGTTAACATGCCAAGGGAGACGATTATTGGCACGGTGGAGAAATGTCCAACCAGTCAGGTAACAATGCAAAACCATTTACATTTGTGTATATTATTGTCATTATAGGAGTGATTTTGAGGTTAATCTTTACTTTATTGTTCTTTCCAGAGCGTAAACTCCATCAGACGAACTGTGAGTGCTATCCCTTTTCTGCCTTTAATCACACACATTGCATCTGTGCAAAAGCAATCGATTTCTCTCTGCAAATATGTTCACAAGTGCAATGCAATAGTCTTACACCACTTGAACCATTTAAAATTGTGGCACATTTGAATTACTGGCTGAAACGTTTTTTGATTATACTTTTCTACAACGGGACACAACGAAGGGGATCATTTTAATTTGACATTTACATACAACAAAACTTTGAGAATTGTTGGTTATCTTGGTATTAAGCTGCCTTCACTCCAACACCGCTATATAGAGCGTGTTTGGTAAATAGAGGTCAACCCAGAAAAACTTGTTTTAGTTCAAATACAACTTTTTAGAGTTGATATACAAAACAATGTGTTTTAGCAGACTGTGACTGCACATCACAACAAATACTCCATCCTCACTGTTACATATAGTGGTGGCAGCATCATGCTGTTTGAAAACTAGTCAGACTTGATAAAAATTGGATTTAGGTTCAAACAGGCCAGTCTCAGAAATGAAAAAGGAACAGAAGATGTTAAAAGTTAAAAATCTTGATGTATGTTCACCTTTCAGCAGGATAAGGATTAGAAACATTTATTAAAGATTCAATAATATGTTTTAGATTAAACTATGTACATGGGCTATAATAGCGGAGTTGAAGTTCCAGCATATAAACTACTGACAATTTATGGCAAAAATGGTCATTCCCAAACAAAAGGAAAGCCTTATTTAGAGTAAAATGTATTGTTTTATTTGTGTTTTGCTTGCATTATAGGATCATTTCCTTCAATTAACCTTTTTGTTTTAGTATAATAGAAATCTGCACAAAATCAGTGCACACTCTAAAAATAAAATAAAATATGAAAAGGTTGCAAGGTGCGTGAATTGGGAATATGCTGTTGAAACACTCTCAGTATTATTGCAGTCTGAAATTTCCATTTTCCACAGAGCCCGACGGGGGGAACATCAGGCCTTTGTTTTAAGAAGCTGAACATCACTACTTCCAACTACAGAATAATCATCAACAGACTTGACCGCAAGGTATCCACTAATAGAGCATTTAATAGAGGAAAAATTAGATTTTCCTTTGTAGTTGACAAATCTCAATATGTGGTTGAAGGTGACGGTGAACTACAGACCTGCTAAGCTCCCACTTTCACGTCCCTCCCTCTACGTGGAAGATACAGGCAGCATGTACTTGATCCACACACCTGGTAGCATCAGCATCCAGTGGTATCATAGCACAGGAATCATGGTGCTGCAGTACAATGCTCCTAGTCATGCATTTGTGCCTACACGTGGACTCTGTGGTGAGTCCATACTCACACAAAGACACACACAGACACACACCACGCTCATCAGCACCAGCCTCATTTATCTAAGTGGTGGTTTTCAACACCTAAAGGCTTAATGTCTGCATTGCTGGATCACTTTGACTAAAGCCATTATGGGATGTGACAGTTTGAAATTCTAAAAGCCATTTAGTCACATTACGCAGTTTCAGACAGGCAATTATCTCACCCCTAGCTTTCTATCGCTCACTGTCTAAGCAGCAATGAAACTTGAATGCACAAACAGCACCAAAACAGCTGTCTGCCCAATCTGCCAGGTTGCTGTGATGGGAATCCAGAAGATGACCTGAAACTCCCGAATGGCACAGTGGTCAGAGAGGTGGGAGACATGATGCTTTTTCTGCAGGCATGGAGAGTCCATCTGACGGATGAGACCGAACATGCACGCAGGGTGGGAGACAACTGCACCACAGGGGACTGTTCCACCTGTCTTTCTATGCTCAGCCAAAGGGCCTTCACACCATGTCATGGCAAGGTACTATCAAGGCTGCATACAATTTTTCACACTCTTGATTTTGAAGCAGGTGCTGACTCACTATGACATCATTTGTTAAATAAAATGGCCTTTCAGTTCGTTTGTGAATCCAGCGACTGAAAATGAATTTCAAAGAAATGTTTAGCTTTGTTATTGCGATTAATCTGAGTAAATTCTAAATGCAATTTATACACAAAATCTAACATAAAACAAAATTGCAGGTACCTCCAGAACAGTTCTGCGACGTCATGTGGGCAGGGGACCTGCATTATAAGGATCACCAGTGCGACTTTCTGGCTGCTTATGTGGCAGTTTGTTACACACACCAAGTCTGCATCAGCTGGAGACGTCACAATTTCTGTCGTAAGAAACACGGGCAAAAAAGTCATGCACTGTAAATTTCATAAAGCATTCCTACGTCTTTAACAGCTACTGTACTCATTAACTCACGTTTCGTTTCGGTCACGACCACAAATCAAGGTATTTCATTTTGATTTGAGGCGGTGAACCAACACACAGCTGCACATAACTACATAAAACATCTACATAAATCCAATCTGATTTAACCTGAGGATTTTTTGAAATTGATTGACAAACATTTCAGTCAGATGTGCAAAAATAAATGTGGTTTTAGTGTGGTACAATGTAGAAAAGCCTAAAAGGTACGAATACTTTTGGAAGGCACTGTATGTGTAAATGTGCGCTCACTTGTATTTCCTTGTTTGCTCACAATCCTGTTGTCGCACAGCTTTAAGGTGTCCGCCTGGTAAAGAGTATCAGCCCTGTGTGAGCACCTGCAACAGCCGCACTTGTCTAAACAAAGACTACTACGAGGAAAACACCTGCTCTTTCATAAGGGAGGAGTGCGTATGTCGCAGCGGAACCATCCTGCACCGAGCCGACTCCCCCTACTGCGTCACTGAAGATAGATGTGGTGAGTGAATAAACTTTTAAAAAGCATACTTTTGTGATCAAAACTGCACTGCCCACAATTCTGCTTTAGTTTCTGTCTTCATAAACATGTAAAATTCTACGGAGTCATCGTGTCGTATTTAATTTTTGTGGTTCCTTCAGTCTGCACGGACAACGAAGGTAACCCTCGGGCCCCAGGAGAGGTGTGGAATGGCTCTACTCGAACCTGCTGTCTGTACAAATGTATGGAGAATGGCTCTGTGGTGGCTGTCGAGCCAGACTGCAGTGCTGTCCCCACACCGTTGTGTGAGAGGGAGGGAGAGTATGTGCTGGATGTGCTTGAAGAAGGGTCCTGTTGCCCTAAAAAGATCTGTGGTGAGTTTATCATTAACGTATTGAAAAAAAGTCAACCTTTAGTTTCAGAAATGATTTTTTAAGTGAATTCCTATATTGCTATTTCACTATTATTTAAAATGTTTTCTTTCCTTAACAGAGTGCAACATGACCATCTGCGACAGTGAAGCTCCCCCTTGTGATAATGAGAACAGGCTGGTCATTGGTTATAGCGCTCTGTCCTGCTGCCCAGAGTACCGATGTGGTAAGAAGCAAACATTAATGCTGCCTTTTTCTGAATAGTTTTGTTTAAATTTCTATTCATTTAGATTATTTATATATCTCAGCTTCTTTGCAAATGTCATACCATAACAAACATCTAGTGATGCAGAAGAAGGTAGCAGTACACCACCAACACTGTTTGTGGTAGGGATGGTGCACTCTTGACCTTTACTTTGGATGTTGCGGGTCAGTGGAAAAAATACTTTAAAGAACTCCTTAATCTCACTCCACATCTTCCAGTGAGGAAGTGCATTCTGGGGGCTTTGGGTTGTGCTCTCCAGTCTGTGCTGCTGAGGTCATTTCGGTGGTTGAAAAGCTCCTTGATAGCTAGGTTGGATTAGATTCAACCTGAGGTCATAAAGGCATTTAATGCTGTGGGGATCTGTTGGTTCACACAAATCCTGAAATCATGGGAGACTTCCCCATTATTGGCAGGCTGGGGTGGTGGTCCCTCTATTTAAAAAGGGGTACTGCAGAGTGTGTTCCATCTACACTCCTAAGCCTCACTGTTATGATCTATTGATAGGTTTTAAACAGGAGTGTCAGCTTTACAAGGAAAGGTCTTGTTTTCATTCTTGCCATGGAATACTGGAACAACCAACATTCTCAGCAGGGCCCTTGAGGGAGAATGAGAGTTTCCCCAGCCAGCTTGCATGTGTAAACTTTGGCGGGTACTCCTCTGTGTGGTACTCCAGCAGAATGTATTACAAGGCCCTATAGGTCCCTACATGACGGATGCATGAACAGAGACCGTTAGAAGGTTTTGACAGCAAGACTGACGAATATTTTATCAAATAAAACATGTATTTGGTTAACCTTTTGCATCATTACTTCAACTTTCTTAGAGTGTGA
Source organism: Orestias chungarensis (assembly GCA_032876305.1). Taxonomy (NCBI): domain Eukaryota; kingdom Metazoa; phylum Chordata; class Actinopteri; order Cyprinodontiformes; family Cyprinodontidae; genus Orestias; species Orestias chungarensis. Next base: position 1,187,811 of record JAVLVB010001174.1, read on the forward strand.
CCCCATGGCATGCCCTTCCGTCTTTGCTCCCGACTGCAGGGAAGATCAGTTCCTTGTTGAGGTTAGGGGTCAAAAATCCTGCTGCTACTCCTATCTTTGTGGTAAGTTGTAATTGCCTGAACCATGTTGGGTTAGACTTCTGGCATTATCCTTTCATAAATGTATGCTGTATAACTGTCCACTTACTGTCTGAGTAGTGTGTGAGTCATGCATTGAGTCCATTCCAACTTGCTCACATGGAGAAATTCTTGCTGTCGATCCAAATTCCACCAACAGCTGCTGTCCCCAGTACCACTGTGGTAAGCGTTTTGGCTCGTGCCACTGTGTGTCTTTGTGTCCCTATTTTAAATACGTTTTCCACCATTTTTCCGCAGTGTGTGATGTTAATCAATGCCCTAAATCATCTCTGAGCTGTGCACCTGGTCATTCTTTGGTCGAAACTGCTGCCCCCGACGACTGCTGTCCCGAGCGTCACTGTGGTAAATGCATGGCCACATATGCATGTTATTTGTCATTTGGTTGATGCGTTCAGTTGTCTGAGGACTTCTTATGCCTGTCACATATTTATGAAGTTAAGCACGATTGCTCTCTTTAACTTTCTTTCCTCCGTGTACAGAATGTCAATGTGAAGACCATGCACTCCCTATATGTCAGCTGGTAAGTAAGCAAAACGCTGCATCAGAAGTCACTCTTCCTGAAAAATTTCAGTTAGGTAACTATTTTTGTCCTTTGCTCAGGGGGAGGTGCTGGTCGAACTTCCAGACAGCAGAAGCATCTGTGGCTGTCCTCAGCATGCATGTCGTACGTATAACATCTGCTCAAAGAATTAAAAGATGTAAATGACGAAAAATTTGACTGTTATTATTTGAAACATGTAAATATCCTTGGGTGTTTACTCCTGTTAATTTGCAGAGAAGGATGAGGTGTGTCTTTTTCAAGGAGTGACAGTTCTAGGTCCAGGCCAGTCCCTGGTCCAGTATTTTGAAGGAGAACTGTGCTACACTGTCCAGTGTCTTCCTTACAAAGACTTACAAACTGGCTTCTATGCAATGGAGATCACCTCTGTTAACTGTTCCCAAAAGTGTGGCTCTGTACGTATCATTCTGCTCAAAACATGATAAATCATATTATTAACAGCATTACTGTTGTTTTCATGTCTACTGTGTTTTTTTTAAAACCTCTTCTGTTTGCATTTGGATTCACTTACTGGTCTTAGCACCAGGCTTATGTCCCTTCTACAGACCCTCAGGTGTGCTGCGGCTCCTGTAAAAACATCTCTTGTACTTTTACAAATGAAAATGGGACGGCAGAGTTTTTTACCGTAAGAACAAGCCGAACTGCACATGCCAACCGTTGCTTCTTTGCAGGGCCGTTAAAATTGGTTTGTGTGCTTGCTTGCAGGCAGGGAACTCTTGGGTGGAAAACTGTACCCGTTACGACTGTGTGGAGACAACAGTGGGAGCAGTGGTACTTGCATCTGGTGTTATCTGCCCTCCTTTTAATGACTCAGAATGTATTCAGGTCAGAGGCTTTAAATCTATACATGCATGGAACTGAATGATTATTTTAAAGGGGTGTTATTGTTTATTACTAGTTGCAGGAACAGTCTTACTTACTGGCACACCTAGGCAGGATATGCAAAATTGTGAAGTGGCATGATCTCACTCAGAAAAAAAGATCATTCAGGAGGGGACAAAATAAGTTAAGAAACGATTACATTCCGCAAAATCACAGATGCTATAATTATTTGTACACCCTAAGCATCCTTCTGATAAGCAATCCGTGACTTTCTACCATATCCTATCAAAGTGAGTTGCTTAGGAAAAAATGTTGCTTCTATCCAAACTAATATCTAGATATGTCTAGTTTTGATGTTAGTAAACGTCTTTAGTGTCTGTTTCTAAATCATTGAAGGAGACAATTTCTCTGATTTGCAGTTCCAACTCCGTAAAACTGTTTTTGTCGCAAACCTATCATCATTATCATGCTCATCAAGATTAGCAACAACATAACAGCCTCTCTCCGTAAACTGCATCTCAGGGTTCTTAGGTCTGAGTAATAACCAATATGCGTTCCATACACATTAAATGGTTTGTTGGGATGAATTAATAATATAACCCATTATGCTCTCCTACAATCACAAAAATAGGTTTAATAAATGCACGCTAACTATGCTAAAATTTAGAATATACAGTATACCAAAGACTCTGGAAGCTTTATTATAAGTACATGACATAATGGAGTCCTCACCAGGAGGTTTTGAGTAAAAGCTTTATCTTGATCAAACACAGAATTGTCTCAAAATGTCTAAAAATGTCTCTCTTAGGGGCCTCTTAGTGCTGTTTTAAATCTATTAAAAACTCACAATCAGTTCAACTAAGATTTTAGCCAACCTCAAACAATGTTGTTGCAAAATTTTAGTATACGAAGTATTGACAGAAAGGGTTCCGGTGTTTAATATGAGATTTTTCTATAGAGAAACAAAAAAAAGATTTGAATAATTTTATTTTTTACACATTTTTACAGCAGGTATCATTAAAGGTACCAGCTGCTGTAGCTAAGTTCACATAGGATTTTATTTCAACTAACCTTTTTTTATATCTTTCTCTCTTCCTGCAGAGTGGGGGCGTAGTTCAGAGCTATGTAGACGGCTGCTGCAAGACATGTGAGTCTCCAGATTTATTTGGGGCTTCTGGTTACGCTTTGTGCAGCTGATTAGAGGGGTAAGCGCTTTGTTGCCTGGCAGTGGATGGGCTTATTGGCTGAATGGTTGAGGGGTTTGGCGTTTTGTAGAGGGTGGAGATAAAGCCTGGCAGCCTGTGACTACATCTGAAAAAGCCCTTGAATTCCTCAGGTGTCCTCAGAAACTTCTGCTCATATTTTCAAGAGAGCACAGCTCAGGATAAATAAAAAAAAGAGAGAATGTGGAAATGTTAGAAAGTGAAGCTGATGCTGGTAAATCTTTCTGAAAATAAACCCTGCCATATTAAATGTGCTGTGAGCAAGCACATTTTCTACCTTTTGTGGATTTAACCATGAATGTGGTGTCAGTTTCTCTTTCGTTGTTTTGTTCAGCATTGCTCTTTCAGCTGCTTGCCTTCTTTTGCAGTGTCCTTGCAGTTTTGTTTTGGGGGCTTCCCTACGGTGAGTGTTTTTTTTTTTTCCAATGAGGATGTGCAATGGTGCAGGGTTCAGGGTTTGCCCTGTGGAGCTTTGTAGTTCATTAGGTGTTATTGTATGACTGTGTGACCCCCATCAAAAGGATACACTTTTGTGCATGCCAGTGACTCTGATTTGATTTACAGTGTGTTTGTGTGTAAAATGAAATTGCCTCTGTTTGAGCCAGTCATAACTTGTGTTCTTTTGACGCCATTTGAACCGGATGACCGCGGTCCCGACGATTCTCCAAGGTTCTGGAGTGGGTGTTTTACCATTTACCGTTAATCCCATAACACCCACTGGTAGTACTAACTGTGATACAGGTACCACCACTTTGCAATATTCCTCTCACAGTTTACTCTTTGATAAATCTTTCACACCTGCTGTTAATCTTTGATGGTCAGATTGGCAAAATGCATTTTCTGTAGTAATTAAAAGGGGAAAAATGTTATGTAGGATTGTTTAAGAAGTCTGGTTAAGAGCCATTCAACTGTATATTAGTGATACAAAAGCTACCTCCCACTAGCCATATGTCACTTATAATAAACACCTACTGCATGGCAACAAAGAGCACCTCCACATAAATAGAGTCAGGAAGTTTCTGTTGCAAAGTAAGATTTGATAACTATAATGTGTTGTATTAATGATTTTTTTATATACAACAAAACCTGCGTTCCGTGTCACATGTGCCAGCATGCCAGGCTTTAAAATAAACTGTGCATTGAAACGAGGTACAGGGTGGTACTTATTAGGAATGAAAATAATATTTCTTTTGTTGTTCCATGCTTGCCTTTGTTGTGCCTGTTCATGACTGGAAATATTTCCAGTTGAATATTCACGGCAAAACCTGGGGTAGGGAGTCTGATGTTTCCCACTAAGCACCATAAAGTTGGAAAAACTTTGCTTATCCAGTACTTTTTCTGCCATACAATGTATAAATATTTTAAGCCACAGGTACAGAACATTGAACATTTTAACAACTTTGAATCTGTAAGTTTTTAGGAACAAGCTATACACTTCCACTGCATGAATGGTTCTATGTGTGATTTTGTGAATGGTAATTCTTTATGAAAACATCCAGGTAAAGAGGACGGGAAGACGTGTAAGCGTGTTGCCATTCGGACCACCATTAGAAAGGACGACTGCAGAAGCAACACGCCAGTAAGAAGCACAGAATAAAACATGCACATAAGCAATGAGAGAGACTGATTGGTGAAAAGCATTTGTAAATATAAGCCATGTGTTTCCGACATTACACTCCTTGCCTCATCATGTTTTGCTCCTCTTCTTCCAGGTCACAGTTTATTCATGCGATGGGAAATGTCCTTCCGCCACCATCTTCAACTTTAACATCAACAGTCATGCAAGGTTTTGTAAGTGCTGCCGAGAGAATGGACTACAAACACGGACTGTCTCGCTGTACTGCTCAAGGAATGCCAGCATGGTGGATTACAACTTCCAAGAGCCTCTCGACTGTTCGTGCCAGTGGAGCTAGAATTACAAATAAGGGCATGAGCAATTAGAAGAAAGTAATCATATGGTTTTTTTTTGTTTTTCTTTAAAAGGGGTGCCATTGGATTATTAATTTAAAACTGGCCATTCATAAAAAAGCAGCCATGTTACTTTAAATTTATTTTCATTTTTTATGATAGCAGACTGGAAACACTTAAATGGAGTAATAGTTTTGACAGAAAATAATGATGTGATACTTAAAGTAGTTTTGACTGCACTTTAGCTGTCTACTCTTTTAAGATATGTTGTGTCAACACAACAGTTTCCGCTTATTAAGTCTTTAAGCAGATGGTGTCTTTTAGTTGTTTTATTTTTCAACATATCAACAACTGATAAGCTGAAACGACTGCGTTTGCTTTGATAAGTGTAATATTTTTTGGGTTGCTTTCATAGGACATTTGTGCTTTTACGTACCATACATTTATGTAATAAAGGATTTAATTGAATGTCTCCATTAATATAAGCCTCGAACAACCACTTTAACTTCACACACTCTCTCAACTGTTTTTGTCTTTATTATATACAAAAATATATGTTCCAACTCAGCAACAGCAGTGCTGACACGTGTTTTTATTTCTCTTCTTAAAGCTAATTGCTAAGTGGGAGTCACTTAAAGGGACCCAACAGTTCATTTGTTTGTTTGTTTTTGTGCATTCTTCTCATTCCATATGGGGTTAGAAGTTTCACCTATTTCTGCATCCCGATGATTAATACTCAGGATGGGATGATAGATTAGACGGCATATTTAGAGGATAAATGGTGATATGACAGTATGAAAATCTGTACTTACTACATAGCTGTTTTGCCAATGAAAAATATCCAATACACTACCCCCCTCCACGTCTCAGGTCCCTGTGCCTCCCTATTTGTTATAGGGAGTTGTTTTTAATCTCAATAAGGAGGCAGAGCAAAGTGACTAAAGATAACATTTTCTCAGAATCCTTTTACACACCTACTACTCCAGCCAAGGGGGAAGCTTGTGCATCTCAGTTAAAACATTTATTTTATTACACTTTATAAAATTGTGTACACTACTTTTAAAGTTGATGCTACAAGTAAAAGTGCTTTTGAATGCAGTGGTGACTTCCAGATAGTTTTTTTTAGTTTTTATTAGATGGTAAATAATCCCAACACGAACTCTCTGACATTTACTGTGTGTCAGCAACTTCATCAGCAAGGGGCTTTCCACAGCTGATGCTGACGTAGAACAGCTTTGAGTTTTCATATACAGACCATCAATGGCATCATTTGGACTGGGCTAATGAAGTGGCTATAGTCTGGGGGACGGATAAAGCAAGGTCCAGTTGTGGGATGCATGACATTACAAAGAGATTCCCAATGAATCAAACAAAGCATCTGTGGTTGCTCTGCAGTTTATGGCAGGTAAGTCCATTATTTATTTTACTCCTCAATAAAGTTTTCTTTTGTAAGAAAAAACAACAAATGGTTGCGCTTTCACCAGAACCTTGCTTGCCTCGATGTGAAGTTATAACTACAGGGGTTTTTTGTGTTCGTATTTGATTGATATAAAATGGCACATTAAAAAATATAAATCTTTTTTTATACCCTGATTAAAGTTAAAACTAAAATATGTATTCTCCAGGCTGGCATGGTTGTTTGTCTGTGTATTTTAATTGTTTCCTGGGTAGCCTTTTCAGTTCATTCCTGTGTATTTAGATTTGCTCTTTGTTTTTTATCATTAGAGTGTTATGTAGGGTCGGCCTTAGGCTGTTACACGTCTTTTTTGAGTCCTAATGTTTTGTGTTGGATTTCTCCCTAATGCAAAAAAAGCTCTTTGTAAGTTTGATACTTAATGATACTTCTTATTGATCTCAGCACCAAGGCCGTTTTAACTTTCCAAATCATGACTCAGACAAGATACGCATGGCTTGATTACAAGAAGGCTCATCAGTTAGTGCCACACATATAGCCAATTGAATGCCTAAAGCTGTACAAAGTCAACTAAATTCTAAGTGCTTTTGTTGCATCAACTCCGAGAGGCTGATTTCAAGACAACTGTGCAAGTCTCCCTCAAATCAAGGTGATGCTCAGTCCCCACTACCATTCTGTATAGGTCTGAACCCTTTTTCTACATTGATGACATCAAATTGTACGGTAATAGTGAGCAGGATATTGACCCACTGATCGAAACTACACTATTGCACTCCCAGAAGTAAGAATTGTGGGTGTTAAAGTACCTGAAGCAGCTAATAAATACCTTCAATGAATAGGGCAATTTCTAAGAAATTCATCTCAATGACAAGAACAAGGTCTGGGCAATTAACAGCTAAGATTTACTAGTAATCCGATACCGTGGTGGGTTCATAACAAGGCCAAAATGAGGAAATTAATGCATGTTCAAACACAAACTCTGTACACGATTAATGGAGAATTCCACACTAAATCTGCGATAGAAGTCCAGATCTACCATACCAAGCAGACCCATGTTCCTGCTGGTAAAAGAGGCCTCAGAAGCAGTTTAACATTTCACAGCATGTTGTAACAAACTTCCAGGAAAGGAATACATGGTACGCCATAAACAAAAGGCTAGTAGAATGAACAAATTATCTGTGCAGAATACAAACAGGAGAACCCTAGGGAATCTCCACGCAAGATAATGTAGAATGACCAAGGTAAGATCCTGTGGGACTTTCAGACTTAAACTAACAAAACAGCTATGGCCATTTCACCAGACATTGTGATCATTGATAAGCAGTTGAGGATAGATTTTGTGAAACATGCAAATGATGGAAACATCAGAAAAAAGAACAGAATGAAGTTGAGCACTATCAAAAACTCAGGGAAGAGCTACAAAGCTCCAGGGAGGTGAAGGCAACTGATCCCCGCACTGAAAAGTGGCTCCAACAGGTACCAATAGAAACCTCAAGGACTTCAGTCCACAAGACCACAGTCCTTGGAACAGCTAAGATACTTACCTCCTAAGACCCGAGTTTGAAATGAGCCACTGACACCAACCATTTCCATATGTATATACTATACACTCCGCATACATGCACTGCACAAATTTTGGCCTTTACTGTAGCATCTTCCATTACCTCTGGCCTGCACAATTGCAATGAACATGTGTCATTGTTTGGAGGACGTATTCAAAGTGATTTTCCTTGGGGCAAAACATCCTCTCTGAACCTGTTTTCACCCCGACTGCATTGCACACTATTGATATTTTGTAGTACGTTTGCGTCTGTGCTATTTTCTTTCCGTTTTGGGGAAAAAAAGTATTGAAAATGCTCTGTAAAACATTTTACAAACTGTATTTTTTACTTAAATTAAATTCTGTTAAAATGGAATGGCAAAAACAGGGGTATAGAGTGGATGCCCAATTTTTGGGAACCTTTGCTGTCACAAAATGAGAGAACAGTTTAAAACTGTTTGCAAGAAATTGTTGCTTTAGTTACAATCTTAACTATAGTATTTTTAGTTACTCTCTCTCTTTACTTTATGAAAATGACAGGCAGTTTGGTCGACCTGTGTCCAACGTTCACATCCTGTTGAGATTGAAGTTGCTTTTGAGTCCTTTCCCGCTAACCCAGAGGCAGACAGTTACATGATCACCTGCAGGCCAGCAGGCAACCCTTTGGTGAGAAGAAACCTGTAAAATATGGAATCCAGTTGCTCTGTTTCTTCACATTTACTATTTCGCCTGATTGGTTATTTTGATAAGTTTAATTTCCTAACCTCAGTCTTAACATTTTTGGCAGATCTTCTCGAAGCGCATTGATCGCTCAGCATGCTTTCCTGACTGCAGGACACGATTGTATATGAGTGAGGACCATAGGGGGTATAGTATCATGCTGAGAGCAAGCAGGAATGATTCAGTACTGGAGAAAAAGACCTTTTACTTTAGTGAGTGTCACTAAGCTTTAAACGGGAATAAATGTTTGAATGACATTTAATTGATTTCAACACAGATAATGGGTTTTGTTTACCCCTGTCAATAAAATCTTTATGTATGTGTTTAATCATACTGTTTGTACTCCCAGGTCCCATATCCCTTTCCTCATTTAGTGTCTCCAGCACCACCACTACTGCTCACCTGAAATGGGAACCCCTCTACAGACAACAGAGCATAACAACCCTGACTCTATACAACATGCACACACAGTCGGTCACAGGCATCTACAACATAAGCTCCTCAGAGATCCAGTCCAAGTTCACAATGACAAATCTCCGGCCTGGCACACATTATATGATCAAAGTCATTGTGGCCCTTTTCCTCACTCAACCTGGTATCACACTGATACAGAAGCTCAGCATTTTTGTGGAAACAGGTATTGTGCTCTCCAAGAAAGACAGGTGCTTTATCTTTAGCCAGAAATCTGACTGCATGGTGGCTTGAAACTATACTAGCTAATTATAATGTCTGGTCGCAGATCAGTGTCCACGTGACTGGTTGGCCAATGGGAGAAGCTGCTACCTTGTGAGGAAATCAGGGTTGAGTTGGAATAATGCGATGAGCAGCTGCAGACACCTGGTGGGTGGCAGCCACTTGGCAGACCTGAAGAACTTGGAAGATCTACTGTTTTTATCGTCGTATCTCCATGCCAAAAACAACCTGCTGCTGCTGTGGACAGGACTTAATGACCAACAGGTAACTGGAATTTGGTCCATCAGAAGTTAGTTTTATATTTACTTTTAACTCTACAAATTGTTCGGCGTGTATATCGGCATGTACAACGTTTAATTTACTTTAAATATGTCAAAAATAAAATAAAAAGAGAATAAACTATTCAGAATTTAACTGATAGATCAACATTATGTAATGAATAATTGTGATGTGTAAAGAAAGTATGCATAATTTTCTAGGTTTTATAAAAATAACCTGAATATTTTAGTGTACATTTGTAGTTCTGAGTAAATAATTTGTAAAACCACATTTTTTTTATAATTATCTTCAAATCTGTTGTTTCTTTTGCCATGTAGAAACTGATTGCAATGCCAGATGTTATTTACAGAAAAACCCACCTTACAGTGGATAGGGATGGCCTCCAAACATTAATGTCAAATAATCTTAAATGCAGATTTTTACTGGGCCATTCTAACACACTTATCTTTTTCAAAAGCACTAAATTTTAGTTCTGTCTGTTTTCACTGCCATTGTCTTCCTGGAAAGTGACCCTCTTTGGTCTTTAGCAGGTTAGCTCCTCCCTCCTGTGTGAAGTTTTTATTAAATTTAAGCAAAGTGAGCCACACGCATTATCTGTTCTAGAGTGTATATGTAAACAAGCATAACAAATCACTGCCTCCTCAATATTTTTGTTTTTCAATTGGAATAGTTTCTAGAATTATTTTGTGTTAAAGATATAGGAGAGGATCTTCAGCTCATTCTCATTTTCGCTACACTGCGCATGCGCCACCTCATCTCCAGTAACGCCCCTTGATATCCTCAGAAGTTCATCTCTGCAGCCGTCTTTCTTTTTTTCTCAGCGACTTCGAACACGGCTTTTCTCTTGCGAGCTTCCATTTTCGCTGCCGTAGGGGAGAACCTCTCTTAAAATGGTGAATGATGCGTCTTGTCCATCCCGTTTTACTTTCTAAACAACAATCTGCGCATGCGCGAATTCAAACATGAGCGCGCATTGTACGGGTCGGGTGGGTGGGGACATTAGTGACATACATCATCGCGTAAATTTTATTTCCGCATTGACAGCCAGTTATTTTACACCACCGGCTGTTTCTGATTAGCTGTCATTTTCAATGGAATTTTCCATTGAAATTTTTCTATTGAAAAGATCCTCTCCTATACCTTTAATTTAATTAAATGATGCCACTTTGAAACCATCCAAGTTGTCACAAAAGTGTTGTTAGGCAGGCAAAAATATTTTACTTTACAACCTGACGAAGCTTCATGACACCAGTTGCTCTTTAGAGAGGAGGTTTGTTTTTGATGCATTAATTAGTGGTCAGGTCCTTTCAGCACATATTGTCTGCCCTCCCCTCTCTACAGGAGGAAGGCAACACACTCTGGTCTGATGGCTCCCCATATAATCAGACAAACCCCATGACTTCACTGCCAGCTAGCCAGACGGACTGTTTTGCCTTTCAGAGGAATGCTTCAGGACCAGGATACTTTCTGACTCCATTCTTTTGTGACATCCCTCTACCATTCATCTGCCAATACCAAAGTAAGCAACTTTTTTTAGTACATCTCTATTGACAAGATGCAAGTTTTGACCTTTTTCAGCAATTCCTCATACTGAGCATGCATGTAGCGACAGTGGAGAGGAAAATTACAGGAACACACCTCCAGCAGAACCTGGGGCAGCATGAACGGCCACATGGCGCTTTTCAGTTTAGTTATGCTTGTTCCTCATGTACCTTTATTTCCATAACCGATTGTGAAAGAAGCAACAAAAATAAAATAAATCCATAAGCGTCTGTTGAGACCACAAACACAGCTATCCTTACATTATTGTGTCGGTTTAACACAAAAGGAGAGACAGTAAAATCTCTAGCTTCAATGAGATTTGGAAAATGAATATTTGTATTACTATCAAATGAACTTATCTAATGAAAAGTGGGAATAAAGTGAAAAAATGTTTTGAGAACAATAGCTTGGAGAAAAAAATTAAACAGCTCCAAGACCTTTTTTTAAGCAATATTTCCCCAGAAACGATTGCCATGTACAAAAGGCTGTTAAGCCTAGAAGGTGATTAACCATAAAATAAAACTATTTGAAGAAATCTCTAGCATTTAGATGAAACTTCTGATCCAGCTCAGACCGGTATTTTTTCTACATGTGGCTCAAATGCTTCAGACAGTTTGTTTTTTACGTTTTTACATTTAAAGATCGATTTGGTAAATATAAATTTACTTGGATTAAGTTCTATATTTTATAATTGTATATATTTAGCTCTCTTGTCTCTAAAGAAATACGGTGTGTGAGCTTCAAGCAAATATTTGTTAGCATTACTTACAGGCAATGAAAGACAAGTTGTAAAAATATAAACTCTATATCATTCTTATACCTTTCCACTCATTAACAGCCCCATCAACCCCTGCAACATTTTTATTCAACCTGGCTCAAGTGACAGACCAGCAGGCAGAGCTTCACTGGGGTGACCTTTCGTCCATCCTCTCTATTCATTTTTCATCCTTTGAAATATTCCTCCAATACAGAGAAAGTGAAAATGCCCTTTCGGGTCATGCTGAAGAAGATGGATGCAAGGAGTCAGGGAGGAAAAAGGGTAGAAGGAGCCGGCAGACTGTTAGAAAAATATACAGAGTCCCAATTTTTCTCAACTCTAGAGGGGTAACTGTGACAGGTTTGTCTCCAGGAAGCATCTACTTTTTCACCCTTCAGGTCTCCCACCCTGCTGGCCCCAGCTGGGGTTTGGGACAAACACAGACAGCATACATGAGTGAGTGTACTGACAAGATATCATATACATACTGTAGGCCACTGAAGCATTATGCAAATATGTGCTAACATGGAATGTTTATGCTTACAGGACCATTTCCTCCTCAAAACATCACTGTTGGAGCCATAACAGCTGCTCAGATTACTTTGCACTGGATGTTGCCTGACACTCCGTGCACAGCTGGGTGGACATTGGCTGTACACTGTGAAGACATTTCCTTGAGACAAGAGAGGGCGGTTAACAACATCTCCAGAGTGTTTGGGACCAATGGGAAGTGGCTCTACACTGCTATTATCGGAGGGCTTGATGCCTACACTAGATACAGATTTAAAGTTTTCACAATCACACAGTTTGGAATATGGAGCTGTGGACAGGCGCCTCTTACCGTTAGGACTGGTAAGCACATGTGAAACAATAGCAACAATTATTTTTTATTTTTTTATTTTTTTACTTTAAGGACTTTAGAATCCTTTTTAAAAATTATGATCTGCAATTGACTTACCATAACAAAGAACTTCTTGCAACATGTGATGCTTTAACAAAGAATTGTGATGCACATCTAGAACTTATGTTGAGCTTCTTTTAACAAGGACTTTCTCCTTCTTACGCAAATCATATTGAAGTAAACATACTCCATATATATATATATATATATATATATATATATATATATTAAAGCAATATCACACGAGAGGGAGTGCTCTGTGAATATCGGCACTGGTGTGATTCGGTCATAGACAATCACATGTGCCGATATTCACTGATATAGCACGACCTCGAGTGTGATATTGCTTTTATACAACAGTTCTACAAACAATATTAAACCAAAAAAGATTGTTATTCATTTGCTTATTTGATGATCTGTTCGCTCCGCCAAGACAAATAGTTCCTCGGCAAGGCTGTTGCCAGGCAACGAACGGTAACATTTTCTGCGCAAAAGCTACTGCGGCCGAGTGCCGCAGACAATCAATGTTCTGCGCACAACGGAAGGTGACATTTTCTGCGCCCAAGCTACTTTGTATCATTTACATAATCTGAATTCTTCCGTTTATTGTGCAGCCACTGAAATATGAATCGACAGAAAGACGCTCTGGTGGCATGAGTCTTATTTCTGATGTGTTGATATCTGGATCAGACAGCACGTTGCTCCATCTTTTCCGGCTCTCCGTAGATGGTCTCCAGTAACTTTTTAGCGAGGTTTCAGTCCTGTGAAACAATTTCATCACCTATGGCCACTCACTGCCATGATCTCCCTCGCTTCGAGTCCCGCATCAAACAGTTTCTGGATTGCTGTGTCTAAGGCTGTGGTTGGTGTAGGGCGATTGTGCCCCTGCCTCCTGGCACATACTGGGTAACATCTGTGACAGCTGGTTTACTCCCAGTGGAAAAGCGGAATACCAGAAGCTGTTTGTTGCCTTTATTACCCTCTTTGGTTGCAGATACAGGGCTTTTGCATCAGGCGGAATTTTGCTCAGATATTTTTCGAGCGACGTGACCGGGCAGAGAACATCTCCTCGCTCATCATACATTGCGCCCCTCCGGTTTTCTCTGTCTCTCTCCAGTGGGTCTTTATGGTTCTTTATATTTCTTAATATAAATGTTATAAATATGTTCTTTATAGTTCTTAATATTTTGCTCCACTTTCATCATATTTGAGGATGAATGAGTCTGGTTTCCCCTCTTTTGCCCCTCTTTGCCCCAGACTTTGTTCAACAAACCTTTTGGGTTGTCAGGACTCAGCACTGTGGAATATTTTAAGATCGGGGGGTGGTGTGTTGTTTTGTCCTTCCCTGCCCTTCTTATCTATTTGAGGACTCCTTTGAAAACGTTGTTTGCTGTGATAAACTCAGCGTCCTGCATTATATTCCAGGATCGGTTAACTGGAGGTTTGTTAATATAACGGTTTTATCCAGCCTGAAGTCCAAAAAAACTACTGATACTCCCCTTTCGTTGTCCTGATAGAGCCATAAAACTACCTCAACACTGTGTTCAGCTCAGTCTTCCTAACTGTTTTGAAATCAATCTCGACATTTTTTACTTTTTGCCATGACAGAAGAGAGTTTAATGCCCAATTCGTCTGCCTTACTGTGTTAGGTTCATTTCGGCTCTTCTCCAATTTGTCGAAGTTATCTGATGCCACATCAGCACACATGAGATGCTTTTGATCCTCCTCTGAATCTGATGACCATTCGTAATTAAGATCAAATGCAACTTTTGGATATATATCCATCTTTGCGGTGCTATTGATATTAAAATCAGATGAACATTAATTAACCGTTAGAATGCTCCTGTAGTGGAGTGGTACACCTGTGAACAGTCCCAGTGCTGTTATCTGTGAATATCAGCACTCATGGAAAGTCTCTCGTCCAATCAGATTGCTCGGTCGGAACTAACTGTTTTATAAATATATATATATATATATATATATATATATATATATATATATATATATATATATATATATATATATATATATATATATATATAAATATAGAGTATGTTTACTTCTGCACATTACCAGGGGTTCTAATAGTTGTGATGGCCATTGTTTTTCTTGCTGTTTCTTTTCATTATTCACATTTTCAAACAGATATGTCCGATAGATAGTTAATTTACTCATGATTTCATGTTATAGATATCTCATATCAAATTTACTGCAAGAGAAAAAGAATAATGGCTCATTTGTATCCCTTAGCGGTGAAGCCTCCTGTTGATCTGGTGATGCTTAGCGAGAATGACAGCCTGTCAGCTTGCTGGACAGTTCCTTCTGGTGATCCTCCAGATGCTTATTCTGTGACAACCCAATCGTTTAATAGTCCCAGTGGTTCATCGCTTTGGAGAAATTACTCCAGCTCTGATGGATCGGCGAAAGATGAATCCACTTGTGTTCATTTGGGCACATTTACTCCTGGTCACACATACCAAGTAGAAGTCGTTGCAGTGAGGGGAAATGACAGGAGCGAGAGTTCTATAATCACCAACACCACAGGTGACAGGAATAAATATGCACCCTATGATAATACAAGCCTTTTTGAAAATGTGATTTTGATTCTTTTTGTTTTTGCGTATGCAGCTCCAATGTCTGTGCAGATGGCAGTTCCTCTTTCTGTGGGCTCAAACTGTACAACACTCTACATTCAGCCTCCACTGGCGGGCCTGATTGATGGGGTCAAAGTATGTGCATGTCTTGGAGTTTGCAACGAGACATGTAAAGGGTTGTGCAACTACATTTGTGAATGGCATTTCCTCCCCACCGGCATTAATATTGCAACCATCAGCAGCCTTACTCCAGGATCACAGTACCAGCTCACTGTGTACAGCACCATGAAAGGGAGGGTGGGACCACCGTTTTACACCCGTCTTTTCAGAACAAGTAAGCTGTGTACCACAGACAGCAATACAGTTTTGGGTTTGCTACATCTGGTAATAATGAGTCATTACAATAGCCTTATTTAATACAAATAAAATCCTAGAGTTTTGTTTTTTTTACTGCATCTCGTTCTACAAATCTGGTACTCCTAGGCAAAGAGTCAAATACTAGGAAAAACATGGAGTCTGTTAGATGATACTACAAATTAAAAACTGCAACTGTGTGTTTTACTGAGATGAGACAAAAAATCTACCGTTTAGCAACAAACACAACAGTTTGGTTTGGTTTGGTGTTCAAAAAGACTCGTGGAACATCCCCTGATATGCCCATACTTTGTACAGTGTTGTAGCAGGAGATTTAATGCTAGCATACTGACGTAAGACTGTAAGGTTGAATGGGTCCCCTGAAAAGATTTACACAAAATCAGGGTTGAATTTCTTGAAAATTATTTATTTGCATGTTTTATTTGTATTCTGATATTTGCATAAACAGATTTTAAGGCTTTTTACACATCAGAAATAGCTAGATTAATAATTGTGTTTGTTTATTCATTTTCTCATAACTTCCCTGGCCAAATATACAGGAATACAATACCTTCTGCAAACATGTGTCAATCTAAGAACTTGTGAATTCCAGCTTGGCACCTCTGGGATAAGTCCTGTCATAATAAATATTGTTCTGTCAACTATTATTATTAATATAAGCAACTGGAAGCATTTGATTATAATAGAAAATCAGAATAATAGAAATAGTGGGCTTACCAAAATCAAAGAGAAGGGTCAGGATGGTGAGGTTGACAACGGACTTTTAAATCTTCAGACCGTGTGTTGGGACCGTGTATTGACGGAATGGCGTTTCATGTCCAAGGAGGCCATTGTTAACACTACATTTCAATGCAGCAGGGGCAGTGGTTTTAATCCTACTACACCAACGTCTAGAGCAGTAAAGACGTGTTTTCTTGTGAGATAAATCCCATCAAATTGTCTTAAAATCCAATTGACAAATCAAAGTTTAGTTTTAGTCAGTAGCACTAAGCTTGCCCGACTCCACTGAGACAATGGTAAAGTTTGATCTAGTGGCAATGTGGGCACAATTATGTTTTGGGGCTGTTTATCAGGAGCTTTGCTTGGACCCTTTGTTCCAGTAATCGGAACCTTAAATTTTTTTTCCGCATACCAGTACTTTTTGGAAGATTTTGAGGATGGATCCAGGCTGTCTATACACAAAAGCAATGGTCATATCCTGTAGAACAAGATGAATTAGATTTGGAAATTTGAGTTAGGCCGTCTTGTCCCACATCAGTGTCTGTCTTACAAATGAATTCCTGCAACAAATGTTAATAAAGTCATTAGTAAACCTTGCAGTAAGCTTTACAATTACAAGTAAAGACGTTATAGCAACAAAGGATTGGCAGACATCTTATCTTTTCTTAAACCTAACAAAACAATTGTATGTCAATCACTTTTAAATTCAATGTGTGCATGCTTTTAGTGACTTAACACATAGAATTTTGCAGTTAACTTGTTTTGTCAAATCTTTTAATTTCTTCTTTGCTCAGTTTGCCTAAAATTTTTTAACAACGTCTTGTTTGAATGCATAAGAATAAAAACCTGCAAGTCATATTTGTCAATGGTGCAAAAGTAAAACATCCCACCATACTTTGTTCTAAATATAGCATAATATGACATGAAACTAATTAGTATGTGGCAATATCAGACTAAGATGGGGTTTCAGATAAAAAAAATTCATATTCTAGGTGTGCTTTCATACCAGCTAAAAAAAGAAAAATAAATTGAACCATTAACACTGTTATCCCTATTCTTATTTGGCATCAGCGGTGAACAAGGCAGACTTAATTTCTGCCTATGTAAACCATCTCTCACTGGACATCCTTGCCCTCACAGAAACTTGGATCAAACCAGAAAACAGCGCCACACCGACTGCACTCTCCACCAACTACACATTCTCTCACACACCACGGCCTGGCAAAAGAGGAGGTGGTGCGGGGCTACTGATATCCAACAAATGGAAATATACCAATTTCAGATCAGGAGCCTTGTACAACTCCTTTGAATACTATGCCGCCCTGACGACAGCACCTGTTAAAATGTATGTGGTTGTTGTATATCGCCGTCCGGGTCAATTGAGTGACTTCCTAGAAGATCTAGACTCACTGCTCTCCTCCATCCCTGAGCATGACTGTCCTCTGCTTGTTCTTGGTGATATGATCATTCACTTTGACACTCAAGATGCCGCAGATTTCTTCTCGTTAACTCACCCGTTTGATCTCCAGTGGATAAGCAGCCCCCCAACTCACAGGGCCGGTAAAGTACTTGATCTTGTTTTAAGCAGACACTGCATGATCAACTCACTTGAAATTACTTCACTACACCTCTCAGACCACTACTTTATTCAGCTTGCGGCTTGTCTCTATCAAATACCCACGGCACACCCACCTACTGTCTCCTTTCGACGCAATCTTCGCAACTTGTCTCCTGCCCACTTCTCTGCACTTTTAACCTCTGCTCTTCCATCCCGTAGCACTTTCTCATCTCTGGAGGTAAATGATGCCACAGAGACCCTCTGTTCAACAGTGAGTTCCTGCTTACACCGCTTGTGCCCACTGGTCACTAAACCTGCAAGACCCATGCAGTCACACTCATGGCTGACTGCCTCCCTTAGATCGATGCGCACAGACCTCAGAGCTGCGGAGAGAAGATGGCACAAATCAAAGAACGCATCTGATCTGTCACACTTCCAAATGCTGCTCTCATCTTTCTCCTCAAGCACCACTGAAAGAAAAAGTTCTATCAGGACAAGATCCACAGCGCTACCAAAACCGTAAAGCTATTTTTACCTTCAAGTCCCTGTTAAACCCACACCCTCCTCCTCCTGCAACCAACCTCAAGGCAGATTCCTTTGCCAACTTCTTCACCAACAAAGTGGATGCGGTCATCAGTCAGTTCGCAGACCAATCTACACAGACCACAGCTCACCTTTCCTCACTGGTCGTTCCTCTGAGCGCCGCTGAACCCACTGCTTTCTTTTCTTCATTTACCCCTCTCACAGAGGAGGAGGTATCAAAGCTTCTCACAAGCAGCCGCCCTACATCTTGCCCTCTGGATCCTATTCTCACCACACTCCTGCAAGCCATAGCTCCAACCGTTATGACAGCAGCCACTCACTTTATCAATGCTTCACTATCTACCGGATCATTACCCACTCTTTTCAAACAAGCCCAGGTAAGTCCCTAATTTAAAAAACCCTCCCTAGCCCCTACCAAATTGGAGAACTACCGACCGGTCTCCCTCCTCCCTTTCCTATCTAAAATCATCGAAAGAGCTGTCTCAAAGCAGGTGACGAAATATCTCTCCCAGCATGACCTCCTTGATTCTAACAAATCAGGCTTTAAGAGCGGTCACTCTACGGAAACGGCACTCCTGTCAGTAACGGAATCCCTAAAATAAGGAAAAGCGACAGGGCGATCATCAGTTCTCATCCTAATGGACCTCTCAGCTGTATTTGATACTGTAAACAACAGCATCCTACTTAAGATGAAAGATGAGAGCAGCATAAAGGTAGGATTTAAACCAGAAGTGCATACTTCTGGTTTAAATCCTACCTCACTGGTCAATCCTTCAAGGTGGCATGGCAAGGTCAAACATCGACGCGACACCACCTCACCACAGGGGTGCCCCAAGGCTCAGTGTTGGGCCCCCTCCTCTTTGCCATATACACTACTTCGCTGGACCCAATCATCCATTCGCATGGCTTCTCCTAACACTGCTTTGCAGATGATACCCAGCTTTATCTGTCCTTTTCTCCAGACGACCTCTCGGTACCGACGCAAATCTCAGCCTGTCTTTCTGACATATCTGCATGAAAGATCACAACCTCCAACTGAACCTTTCCAAAACTGAACTGCTTGTTATCCCAACCAAGGAAAGTATCGACCACAACATCAGCATCAGGTTAGGGTCCCTATCTGTGGCACCTACTAAGGTTGTAAGAAACCTGGGCGTCATGATCAATGATCAGCTGACCTTTGCAGATCAGGTTGCCTCTGTCGCTCCATCGTTTTGCTTCTCTCTATTCAACATCAGAAAGAGTAGGCCATATCTATTCAAATTCAAATCACTAATGCTGGCATACAGAGTGTTTGATGGATCAGCGCCCATCTACATCAACACACTCTTAAAGCCTTATGTCACTGCCCGCCTACTCCGTTCCTCCAAGGAGCGCCAACTAACGCGACCAAAGCCCCGTGCAGGTCAATCTAAACTCTTCTTATTTGCGGTTCCTCGCTGGTGCAACGACCTTACGTGCACAATCAGAGCATCAGATTCTCTTTCCACCTTCAAGAAATCCTCAAAGACCCAGCTCTGTTAAATCCTCTCCTAGCATATTGCAGGTAAATTGCGTCACAGTTCAATGTTAAACCCTCTTTTTGTAAGTCGCTTTGGATAAAAGCGTCTGCTAAATGCATAAATGTAAATGTAAAACAGTAATGTTATGTTTTGCATCATCATTTTATACAACTCACTAACCACATTTAAAATTAAACCTGCCCTAACCTTGTGAGTGAATTGTATCTGCTCCATATCTTTGAAGTTTTTCAATGAAATTATAGAATGATAGAGGATTTAGAGAATGATAAAAGCCTGCATTTTTTAAGGTGTACCATGGGGAATAAATCTCATTCCCAGGGATTTCTTGTGCAATCACAGACAAATGCATTTAGTGTTTTTCAGTGTGTTACAGAAAAAACTGCCATAAGGGCTGTGGTGCATTCTTTCTGATGAGGTGTTTGATTTTAGGTCTGGCTCCACCCAGCAAAGTAAGGGAGGGAGTGGTGACAGACTCATCCATAGAGCTACTTTGGGATCCAGCACCAGGACAGGGTCAGAGCTACGAGGTCATCAGCCTGGACCGCGGCCAGACAGTCATGGTGAATAAATAAACCAGCAAATATGCAAAAATGTAACTATTTTCACTTGTTTGCAAGAACTGGATTAATACCTGCTTTCCGCAAAACTCCTTCAGTTGTTACAGATGTATGATCAGCCAATTGCAATATTTTGCAATGTTTTGAGGGTATTACTACTCCTACTTCTATTATAATACCAGGGCCCATTTTTATATATTTAATTTGTGTGTTAAAGGTGGAGAAGGTAATCAGTCAGAGTGCGGTGTTTCTTGGTCTGATACCAGGGTCACTCTATCACTTTACTGTAAGGACAGAGAAGGAGTCCTTCGCTGACAGTTCACCAGTTTCAATCAATATCACTGCAGGTAAACATACATGCACACACACTCACACACACACACACACACACACTGTAGTGTTTTATTTCTTTAACAGCCACATGCATTGCTTTTTGATGTGGCAGTTCCTGGCCAAGTGGAGGTTTCACTTGTCAATAAAACAACATCATCAATATGCATTAGTTGGAGTGGAGCCAAAGGACTGCTGAGCTCATACATTCTGTCTATCAAAAACACAACATCCATTCAGGAGCGGATCATTTCTCATCTGGAGCACAGGCCAGTCCCTTCCCATTCTGCACCAATCATATTTAATTTCAACCCAGGGTTAACTGAAACCTATTCATGAAAAGACAGACTGACTGCCAAAGCTCTCTCTCTCTCTCTTTCTATCTGTATGTGTGGGTTTTTTTCATTTACAGGTCATACAATTTCCAAGGCCTTGTTCCTGGAAGCATGTATGCTATACAAGTGTTTACCACCAATGGGGAGAGAAGAAGTAAACCTTCTACTGTGATCCTGAATACTCGTGAGTTGTTGTGTGTTCTATAAAAACGTGCAGTTGTACTGTACAGACCAAAACCTTGGGTTTCCAAATGCAGATACCAAAGCATTCCTGGAGCCATTGTTCTTCTAATTAGTGCAGGATGTTCCTTGGGGTTCCCTTCCAGTTGAATTTGCAAATACAATCTCCCTAGTCACCTCAGAAAGGATCCTAAACTGGTGCCCAGACCACCTGAAATGCCTCATTTGATACATCTAGTTCTTTTGTACATGAAAGATCACATGACTAACCTAGACAGACAGGTAAAGGAAATACCAGCCAAAACAGCATTAGTGTACACAAAGCCCCGATCAATCTGTCCATTCCTCATTACATCATACCGGGACACAAAAACATTGAATCTGCGATTTTAGATTTGTGTCTTAAAATGGCAGTGCCACTCTTTGTCATCTCTAGTATATTTCTTGTAAGTCCCAACACATTTCCTGTCTTTAGAACCAGGAATGCCGAGGCAAGTGGTTACTTCAGAACACCCACTCACATCTGTCTTTCTATCCTGGAGGCCGCCAGCAGGACAGGTAGACAAGTACAAGGTGAGATGTGGAATCGGCTGTAAACCATCCAACAGAGAAAGCTATTTTAGAGATATTCAAAACTGCATGACTTCAAGATATAAATTCATCCTGGTGTCTTTGGTATTAATAAACATCTATCTGAACATATATTAATTAGCTGTAACCTTCATCTATTAAGTGGTTCCTAGGTAACAGCTGTGGGCACACTGAGGCTCCGGTTACAACCCTTCAAAGAGACATGAACTTCATAGAGGTTCAGCCAGGAACGATGACCAAGCACAAACTTACTTTCTAAAAATATATTTCTAGTAAAGCTAAAGGATCTTTCAAAACTCTTATAAAACTAATACACTAATATTTTCATTGTCACTGGATAAAAAAAGAGTTTCATTAAATTCTAACATTGGGTCTCTGTGTTATGTTTCGGCAGCTTGGTTTTGGTCCTGTTTCTGTGGACAGGAGATCATGGACTGAGGTTTTCACTGAGAATCCAAGCTATGAGATCAGACAATTGATCCCAGGGTCAGACTATGGTGTCAGCATACAGAGCGTCCTGGGCACAGACAGCAGTCTTGGAGCAAACAGAGAGTTCAGCACACGTAAGTCACAAAACACACAGACGCACCTTAATCTAATTCAGCAGTTTTACCCCAAAAAAATGTAGAAAATTGCATAATTTCTGACTTTTCCTCCAGGCCCTGCAGGATTATGCAGACTTCATTTAGATAAAGTGGATTCTTCGTCCTTTTCTGTGAGTTGGGACTGGGCGCCTGGAGAGTTTGACTTTCACAGAGTCACTGTGGCTGACGGTTCAGTAACAAAAACACTCACAATACCAAAAGAGGAGCGGGTTGCTGTGGTTACAGGCCTGCTGGATGGGTGCAGCTACAACGTCAGTGCCAAGAGAGTCAGAGGAGTGACAGCAGGAAGTGCTGCTTTTCTGACCATCACCACAGGTAGATGATATTTCAAGGGCTTCATAGACTAGCCTCCCAGTTAATCAAATCTGACCTCATCAAGTCTGCATTAACTTACAGAAACTCTCTCCTTTGGTTTGACCTCGTTCCACCCCCACGCCTCTCGTCTGTTGCTTTTTAGAGCCAAAGCATGTGAAAGGTGTACGTTTGGTTAATGTTTCTGCTCGTGGATTCTCACTACGCTGGCTGCAAGCAGAGGGGTGTTTAGATCACTACCAAGTGAGCTTGCTACCAAACCAGGGATCAGTGACATTTCAGCCTGTTTGTGATGGATTCATACAGGTAAATACACAGTTTAGTTGAAATAATAGAAAAAGCATATAGTTGTTTCCAATAGAATGCCATCAGAGAAGTGATAACGCAGTTGCTTTAGTAATAACAAGAGGGATTTAATGTTTCAAAAGTGAGAATTCAATGGACTAAAGTATGTCCTTATTTCATTAATGCAGTGAAGCATTTCTAGTCCTAGTCAACTAAGTCCCACCCCATACTGGCTGTGAAGTGTCCAATGTCTAAAAAGAACCCACAAAATGTAACCTTACACACGGAACACACACACACACACACACACACGGACAAAACACAACACAGGGTTGAGTAACGGACATCATTATTTATTAGGTTAGCCTCATGACCGGAGCTTTGAATCATTCATTTGCTTAAGCAACTCTAGCAAGAGAAGCAAAAAGACAGTTGGTAAAGTTTTTTTTTTTTTTTTTTGAATACTTCAAGATCAAGATTTTACTATTTTTGCACGAAGTCTGGAGGACTAATGCTTTAACTCGTTCTCTGCTGCTAACGTTTATACAATAAGACTGGACACAGACATACTGAAGAGGCCTCTAACCTGCTGCGACTGCACTACAACTATAATCCTCACCCAGCATAATGTCATTTTTCTCAGCAATTTTAATGCTCACAGTCAACCTTGGAAAAGTACACTTACAGGTAAGAATTCATCTAGAAATATCTAAAATTATACACATACTGTACACATCGCAGTCACTTTTAAAAGTATTTATACCTATAGAACCTTTTCACAATTCACAACATTACAGCTAGAAACTACAATGATTTTTAACAGAATGTTGTGGTATAAACCAAAAACAAGTAGAAGGAAGTTCGATGAAAATGTTTTTATACTTTTCAAGACAACCAACTGTCCTAAGAAGTCACTTAATTAGTAAACAGCATCCACCTGTCTGTAGTTTCATATTAGTATACATCTGAATGGATTTATAGATCATTTATCAATAATAAACCTCTGAGCAGCTTCAGAGGTTTGTTAGAGTGTCATTAAAACCAGTTTACACAGCAGACCTGTCAGGTAAAAAATAGTGGAGTAGTTTTATGAATTCTTAGGTTATCCCTACATGCAAAACACTACAGGTACATCTAACGAAAATTGTTCCAGTATTCACCCTCCCACCATATATACCTGGTTCCTCATTCTACTCACTGCTAAATTCTCCCATTACGTTCTCCCCTTACTCGGTATCCATCTCCTCCTTGTTTCTCCACGTAATCCTCCTTGTTGCTCTTTTGTTTCCCTCAAAGTTTCCTCTGTTCCATGTCATCTCCACTGCTTGCAGGTCTCTGTTGCTGTTCCTCTCTAAGCTTCACCAAACCCATTCCTTGTGCTCCATTGTTGATGTTCCAGTCTGTGATCTATAATCAAATCCTCAATAAAACATCGTATTTACTAACCGCTGTCTTTACCTTAATTTCACCTGCATTTGGGTCCACAACTTACACCGATTCTTGACACAAAGTACTTGTTTGTCTGCATCAATTTGGTGTTGCATGGAGCCAATCAGCCCCTGGCTATGGTGAGGTGTAAGAGAGGCCCTCATTGCTTTGATGCCACTGGGTCATTTGCATTATTGGGTCTTCTTCCTCCTGGCAATATCCTTAGATTCTTTATGGTGTTCGAGGCAGGCCCCTATTTCTGACCAAACAAAGAGAGTAATAGCATGGTCATTTAAAGGTACCTTTACTTTCCGATAGTACAGTGAACAAACAGCAGAAAACAACATGAAACACCAAATCATCATTGACTGTGAAAACTTCTACTAGCTACTGGGTTTTTGTTGTCTGGCCACCCTCAAAACAGGAAACTTGTTTTGTACATCAAAATGCACTTTCTTTGAACTTTTTCAGTGAAAGTAAACATCAACTTTTTTTTTATTACAATAGTCTGATTTCCAGCGCCAATAACTGTGAACCCTTTCTAAAAAAACTTATGGGTACAAGAGCTGGAGTTTAAAATCTAAATTGCTTTTGAAATTATTTTAATTAGGCAACATTGTAGCTACAAATAAATAACTACGATTAATTTTCCTAAATTTCAATTTTATAGATCAAGAATACGTACACAAATATGGGGAGGGAAATTGTTTTTGACATTAAGTTCAACCCTTTCAATTTGATAGCCATTTAGAATTATTAAAGTATCTTTGAATATCATTTGAACGCTTGCCCTGGGTGTGGGGGAAGACCTGAATCTGCAATTCACAGTTAAATAAGGTTTAGGAAAAACACAGGAACTGCCAAGTCACAATTCTGCCATGGAAAGGAAAGTCATGGAGTAATGTAAGAAAAAGCTGTTGAGAATGTTGAGGTCAACAATAAGCTGTTACACTGCTACTCACTTCAGTTTGCACAGTGAAATAAATACTACAAATAGAGTACTGAATCCTTCAACCTCACTCATAACAACATATGGATTGTATGCCATCTAATTTTATGAAGGTACCCCACTATTCTGTGTATTCTTCCTTTGTATCTAATTGTTCGCACTGTAATTAAGTTGAGTCTCAAAACCGTAGAAATTGCTTTGCAAGCCTTTCCAAACTTATTATGTTAAAGGTTGTGTTTCTTCTCCATTACGTATTTCCATCTTGTACTTCTTTTCTCTTATTTTGATTTCTTACATACTCATCCCACCCACCCAAAAATGTTAATATACCCAATTATTATTATTATTATGATATAACAACTTAATACATTATTCAAAACCAGGATCCTGTTCTTAAGCAGGCTATCATTATTTGACAATTAAATTAAATGATGATTGTAAGCATTAAATAGTGACTAAAACACCAGTGTAAATAAACAATATACTACAATAGAGAGTGTGTTTTGTGTATAAACTGTTTTAAGACTGAAGCAAAAAGACACACATATTGGAACCCAGATGGTACGTTAGCTGTACGAACAGTGTGACCATGCAGAGACAGTGCCGGACCAGGTCTCTTTTGCTCTTTACGCAGGCTGACGTGGTGGATGTTAGTGCCGGCACGCAGTACGCAGTGACTGTCTCTGCAGCCTCCTCTTCCAAAAGCAGCCCTGGAGTCAGTCGCATGATCATCACCAAGCAGAGTGGTGAGATGGTTTAACAATCAGTGCTTATTGTTGGATTAGTTTGATTTAAGTGGTTTCAAGTACAATCAGGATCTCCTATTGTTCTTGCCCTTCTGCTTCATTTATCCACTGAGCGTGGTGCACACAGAGGGAGAAAGCATAAAGTTGAGTGGTAGAGAATGTGTGAGGACTTGTGTATTTCCTTTACTGTTTAATTCCTCTTAGGTAGCTTTAGCCGACACTTTACGAATGTGTCTAAACTGAATGTCAGTTAAATGCCACTGCTGAGTGAAGCCCTATTCATCAGGCCTCAGCCAGACGTTTAAACTCGTACACATGTGCCTCCTTCAGTAACAGTAAGCCAGCTGCTCTACTCTTTAAATAAAGCTGTCAGTTTGTCAGCAGGCCTTGAAGAGACAATATTAATAAATAAGATTTGTACCAAAGTATTTGCACATATGGTGATTTAATGGAAAAATTGGATAGTAATTCCAATTACATGTGTAACTTTGAAAAATAACCTGAGTTCATACAAAGTTAGGATCGTTTATGGCAAATATTGTGGTTGTGTTCTCCGCTTTACACAATTTCTTCTCACTCTTTCTTTTCTTTAGTTCCCGGTCCACCACAAGCGCTTACAGGGGAACCTGTTGGTTCTAATGGAATTCTGCTAGCCTGGACCATGGACCAACTTAATGCAAACAATATAGATGGATATGTCATCAGGTAGATTACTGTTAATGTGCTTAGAAATTATCAAAAAAGTTACACCTTAGTGTTTTACTTATTCACTTCTATGTCCAAACCACAAATTTCAGTGTAATTTATGGGAATTTCATAAATATAGATCGACACAATGGCGATGCAAAATTGTAGAAAGAAATAAAAACCTTTCAACTTTTGGCTTCTCCAGCGCTTAGTTTAGTTGGACAACTTCTTATTTAGGGGATTTAATGTAAATGCATAACACACTTTTAAGACTTCTGTTAGTATTATAATTTGTGTATAATTATAATTTATAATTTGTTTCTTACAGTTTGAAACCAATGCTTCGATGAACGAAAGTACCCTAAAAAAGTTCCAGGGAAATTGATACATTCCAAAGCTTTGCAATTTTTACTAAAACAAACGTTTAACAGACGTTTGGTGCTTTATACATAAATACTACCTGGCTTTGCCATCGGTTAGCACCAGTGGTTAAAGATCTTTATGTGGCATTAAAGTTAAACTTAATGTTGGAGTATGTATTCATTCTACCATATGCCAAATGTATAATTTAAATGTGTTTTTCCAGCTCAAAAGTGAAACACTGTCAAGTACTTAACAAGTAAATGAGTTTTATCATATATTTAAAATAATATAATTTGCACATAAATTTTAATTTTATTGTTACATATATTTTTACAAAAGCAGATGCAATGATAAAATAAAAGTTACTCAGTAGTAGTAAATACTTAGTACACGTACTTACTAAAATCTTTTTGTATTTTTTTGTTTTAAAACAGCACTTTACCTCCCTTGCCTGTTGCTGTCCAGCTGGCTGAACTTTTTCTCTTTCGCTTTCGAAAATATAATTGTTTCTGTAATTAAAAAATACAATTAAATTAGGTTATACAATTTTATTTGTGTTTATTTACAAAACATTTCTGATTATACATGTAGCTTAGATATAAAAAATCCAATAATTTCAATACTCATTTAAATATGCATTTGATGATATTAAGTGGATTTGCAACTACTCTTGTTTTACAAGTTTCACTTCCAAATCCATGTGGTTATTTTTCTTTCAACTATCCATGTTCATACTGTTTACAAGCCAGATCCAGAATTATGATACTTAAATATTTTATTTTTGTAGGTACAAGGAGGTTTGCCCATATCCTGATCCCTCTTTCACACTGATAACCAAGTACCTTGATATACCAGAGACTCTGATCACTGACTTTACTTCAGGTTCAGCGTACCATATCCAGGTAGGAAGAAAACATATACTTACCATCTTCAAATTGGTTTTTAATGAATTTATGAATTTTCTTTGACAGGATCGTAAAAAACATATTTTTGAATATTTGAATTAGTAATAGCTACACATAAAACTAATTTAAGAGTTGGATTTATCTGCGAAATATACACATTATTTTGAATAGCTAAATGGCCCAGTGGTCCTTGTTGCCTCTGATCAAACATACCTGGATATTGTTCCCCTGTTTTATCATGTGGCTGTGTGAAAGAGATCACAAAAGGACCTGGCCATCCTCTTGATCAGGCTGAATGCAGGTAATTGATCCTGATTACATTATTAATCAGGTAAACAGATCTATGGATCAGCCCAACCTCTTTCCACTGCCTGTTGTCACTGAGCTTGAATGCGATCATGCTTATTAGTTTTCAGAATCCATTAACCCACCAACCTTCATACAAATGGGCAAAGAGGCTGACACACTTGCCGATTATACCTGCTCATGCACAATTTGTTTGAGGGTTCAAATGGCATTATGAACGTGCGTTCATATATCGAGTTACTAAACCTCCGCTGCATTTTGTGTTGGCTCTCTGGTTTATGAATGCAGCTGCACACAATTCCTGCAGGATCTCTGAAAGGGTTTTACCTGTACTACTAAGACAGATGTTGCAGGAGGTCCATTAAATATTCAGTTGTTGGTAAAAAAAAAAAACACACAAAAAATACAACACCATGTTACTCATAACTGAAATGGAAATGGAAAATGATAACTTCTTAAAAAACTTTAATTACTATTTACTTTCAGCAACCTTTACTCTGAAATCCTGAAGTATAACACAGTGAAAACACTTAAAAATGGAGGGCTTTGTGCATGGCGATTCTAATTCAACATTTGGCATTTCAGCAAGGGGAAGTGTTGCACCATTAACACTTGGTTCGGAGAACTGCTCAGTCCAGTGGGTTCATGGGTTTTGGGGTGTTTTTTGGATTCTCATAACTCAGATTTATGGGGAAACAGTGTGGGTTTCGTCCTGGCCGTGGAACACTGTGGAAGAGGTTTGACAGTGTTCCTTGGGGAGTCCTGTGGGGGTATTGGTCTGTTGTTATGGATTAATGCATCTAAACGTTTTCTTACTCAAAGAAGAAGACCTTGAATACAAGATCTCTTCCTTAGAGATCCTGGAGGTATTCAGAGTAGAGCTGCTGCTATTCCACATCAAGAGAATCCAGTTGAGGTGGATCAGGTATCTGATTAGGATGCCTCCTGGATGCCACCCTAGTGAGGAGTTGCGAGTATGTCCTAACTCTGTCAGCGCTTTGGGATTCCGACCCGAGATAAAAAGTAATGGGCCCTTTCCACGTCTTGTAGGCTTCAGGCAACGTTGGTAAACAAACAACAGTCAAGCCCAAATAGGTTTAGATCCAACAATATGCTCATCTTGCAATAGCAGTTTTAGGAACGCTGTGGGAAGTCCTGCTTGTTGTTATTCAAAAATGTGGAAAAGAGCAAACATGTTTTTGGATTTATTTTTTTGGGCTGCGAATGGTTATATAAGGTGATCCACATTGTAAAATATGCTAATTGGAAGCAACATCAATTTCCTTTAGCACACTAAGGGAACCGACTTAATGATAGATCTAGGTTTGTATAGACCAATCATGTGAAAACACATATGCTACAGGTTCTGATGAGGTGGTTCACCTATAGACTATAGTTGTCAACATACACCCAGGCCTACAATAAAATGGTCAAAGTTGGAATATAGTTCAGTTCAGATGTGACCAAATCCATTACTTTCTTAATATGCCATCAAGTTCTACAAACCTCTTGTAGCTATTAATTTTGGTCAGGCGTAAACAAATATAATTGTTGATATGAAGGATTAGAGTTAAACACACATAATTTTCGTGATTTAATCTCTAGTTTTAAAAGTAATCGGCTAATTTAAAACTAATTTAGACATAAGCCAGAAGACGGCGGTAAGTTTAGGGAAAGGAGTATTGTTTTGTTGGAGCTGAAACTCTCCACTTTATAAATATGCACTTGTCAACTTCATAAAGTTGCAGTATAATTCCACTTTTGGCTGTAACACAATAAGACACAGTTCAAGAAACCTATTCCAAAAACCTAGTTTTAAAGGTTTTGCAGTAAAAAAAAAAAAACATGCTTTTTAACTGCTGCATCTTTATATCTGAGTTTAGTTCTAGTTTCAGTTAGTTTATACCAGCAGTGTGTATACATGTGTAAACATTAGCAAACCAGTGTTAAAACGCTGGTGATATATTACGTAGGATAGACATTAAACAGAATGATATCTAATAAATGTTGTTTTTTCTGCTTAGGTAGCAGCTATGTCTCCTGCGGGAACTGGGCCATTTAGCAAACCGTTGTATATAAAGACATCTGAGTCACGTGAGTGGTAGAACATATCAAGCATTCATCTAAAAAGGAACTTGTCAAACATTTGTTTTCATGCATTCTCTGCAGCACCCGGACTTGTGACCAATTTGACGGCATATGCTCAGAACTACACCTTTGTTGTTGTTACTTGGTTCCTGCCGCACCGCATAAACGGCCTCATCACGAAGTTTTCGGTCAAAGTAAAATATGTTCGAACGAATCAGATAGTCCGTACTCTGGAGGTCGACGCAGAGGAAATTATGACTGGGGCTCTGCCCCACTGCAATGTACAACATCATTCTA
Organism: Orestias chungarensis; assembly: GCA_032876305.1. Lineage (NCBI taxonomy): Eukaryota > Metazoa > Chordata > Actinopteri > Cyprinodontiformes > Cyprinodontidae > Orestias > Orestias chungarensis. The sequence goes on from JAVLVB010001174.1 coordinate 1,218,583, forward strand.
TCACAAAAATTTCAAAAATCATCTTGAGTTCTTCTGAAGCTCTTTGCCTTCTGATTAATTCGTACTAATTTTGTGTCTCCAGGATGCGGCTGATATCTTGTCAAGAGCAACTCCCAGCCCACTGGAGATAACTGCCTCGTCCCCGCCCATTACCCTCTCTGCAGTGCCTCCTGCAGCCCACTGGAAGGTGCCCATATCAGTAGGAGTTGATCAGCTGCAACCTTACACTGCTTATCTGTTTGAGGTTTCTGCCTTCACATCTGACGGAGAAGGACAGGTAGCCTCCTCCATGGTTCGCATGCCAGAATCAGGTGTGGACAAACAAAATTTAAAAAAAATTGTGCTTTCAAAGATTATCAGGGTTTCGTAGTATTTATGTTTTACTGTCTGTGTATGGTAGCACCTGAGGATCCACCGCAAAACCTTTCAGTGTTGAACATAACGTCTAGGTCAATCCTTGTGACATGGAACACCCCCAGCAACATTACTGGAAAGTTCACCTATGTGCTTCACCTTTATGGACCAACAGGTTTACTTACTATTTCAAGCATTCCAAAGAATATACACAAGTGAAAATATCACTCTAAATCAAGGTTCCTTGTTTTCGTTTTTCTCAGGTTTTTTGTATGAAAACAGCACATGGAATATGCGTTTTTTTTTTAACGGGTTGACTCCCTACACAAACTACAGTGTTGTTGTCCGGGCAAAATCTGCAGGAGAGGTGGGACCAGCAGCTCAGGAGGTTGTAGTAACGCCCGCTGAAGGTGACAGGACTGAAAATTCTGTCATATTGTTTTTTTCCCATCCACATAAATGCGTTCAGAGAAATAAATGAAGCTGTTGTTTTGTTTTTAGCACCTAGTGCTGTACAAAACCTGGAGGCAGTGGCCGAAGATTCGGTTTCAATTCGCGTTAGCTGGAGAAGCCCTGCCCAACCTAATGGTCCCATAACCCATTACAGATTACAGGTCCTGGCTGATGATACTTTGCTGCAGGACGTTACCTTCACATCGGGGGTAATGAAGACATAACTTTTCCCACAGTTTGTTCTAATCCATCTTAATACCAGAAAGACAGTCCTGTACCACAAAAAGAGGCTTTGTAGTGTTTTTTATAGTAAAGTGGCAACTTTTAAATATATTACTTACCTAAAAAGAAGATTCAGAAGATTCAGTTGTATACCATACAATTCATTCAAGTCAGTTTATTTAAATAGTTGCAATGTACAACACATGTTCTCTCAAAATAAAAATAAAAATGATTTTATTTCACTGGGGGTTTAAAAAGACACACAATTAGAAGCAGAGGAAACTTGAAAAAACGGTAATAGTAGGATATAGAGAATGTTGAGTTAGGCAGCACCACAGGCAGATGTCTTCCTCTAGGAATGTGTCATACCTAACAGAATGCCAGACCAGGTGTAGCTTCTATGGTCAGAGAAAAACAGGGGGAAAAACAGAAAGTTCACTTGAAATATCTGAAACTGAAGCTGATCGGATAATGGAGGAGAAACAAGAAAGTAGTAAACTGAGGAAAATTGCTGTGATTGTCCTCCAACAGGCTAAATATATACAGTAGCAGCATAAGTAAAGAAAAGCTCGGGATAGCCTAACCATTTAGGATGAGAATGAAGAAAAAACACTATATGATCATTTAGTACACCTCTTCATCAAGAATATAAAGACTAAAACTCATGCTTTAAAATTTTTTCATCTTAATCAAATATGGAAATAACAAGGTTTTCTCAGATATTAAAATTGTTTTGAAAATGTGGCATCAAATATGTTAATATGATAAATACACTTGGTCACCTAAGTGAGATTTTACTTTGCTATTGTGCTCTTCTTCCTTGCCTCAGAATAAGACAGATTTATATGAGGATAACACGCTTCCTCCTGATGTCAACAACAATCTGAGGCGCAGGAAGAGGTCTGATGAGCTGAGTTCAGTCAGGTCTCCGCCAACTTTCACGGCTACGGTTTCATCCCGCACTCCGCCCACTGCAAAGACCACGTCTAATTTTGCTTACTTAGAAAGCAGAAGCCCTGATCACAATAGCAACACTAATCTCCAGCCTACCCTCGACCCTGCACTCATCAATGAGTATACCCCGGGTTATGAGTCAGAAAGCGTCACTCAGTCTTTTGACAACGTGGAGCCCAAGACGTATGCGCTGTCTGTCACTTCTGTGTCACGTCATACGCTTCCACCCTGGCTCATAGATCAGTCACACACCAATGCGGTGACCTCATCCCGCTCTGCCTTGGGCCTGACTATGGGTCACTTGCGTCTGTCCACTCGTGATGCTTCGGTTACACAAAACATTTCAACACGCAGTGGTGCAGTGACGGGAACTACAGGTGCCTTAACTTTAAACAATGCTACCTGTACTTTTGCCTTGCTTTTTCTGCATGTACCCTCATGAAATTGTGCTTTAAATCCCTTGTCCAGGTGTTACAGTGAGAGAAGAGGTGGTGGACATTCTTTCCGACCAACTTTCGTATTTGGTGTCGGATCTGAATCCTTTTACCAAATACACATTCAGAGTCACTGCCTCCACCACAGCAGGTGAGGGACCTGCTGCAGATATTATTGAGAAGACCAGCGAGCAGGGTATGTACATAATCAGTATCTCTGGGAATTGGGGCTATCTCAAGAGTTTCTTTTGCTGAAACATCTTGCATTTTCTTTCTAGTTCCCAGCTCGGTGCTTGAAGTGTCATATCAAAACATCAGCTCCTCATCAATTCTTGTGAATTGGATCCAACCGCTCACTCCCAATGGGCGGATCACTCATTACAGCGTATACGGTCTCAATCTGCACAGCAATCAAGCCCTGAAGTGGGTTACAAACACCACTAGCATACTAATATCAGGTAGATAGTTCATTCAGAGTTCATATATATATATATATATATATATATATATATATATATATATATATATATATATATATATATATATATATATATATATATATATATATATATATATATAT